>CAUYRT010037090.1:0-59782 GCA_963574885.1 Lepilemur ruficaudatus | reverse complement strand
GATCCCGCTTGGGAGGCAGCTGTGCCCAGCACGTGCGTAATTGCTCTCTCCGCCCTGCCTATCAGAGAACACGTGCTGGGGGAGGTCCTGGCTGAGGGTACTTAAGTGGAGCTCATTTCCCGTTTGGCGTCTCTCGCCATGTATAAGTCGTAGATGTGAAGCTGTGCCGATAAACCGCTGGTGGAAGAACTCCAAAGTTGTTGCATCCTGATTGCTGGGCGCGACACCTTGGCATTGCCTATGATAATATCACTTGAGTGTGATTATCATTGCTATTATTACCTCCAACTCCAAAGATAACAGTCTATGAGAAGTGGAATCTGGGAGTTCTTGAAGTGCCTAACACATTCCTCATACCTCTGCTTTTTCTTGACTATTCTAATTTAGAAGGTGGTAGAGTCATCCCAACATTTGGGTCCTTAGAGATTTGATGGATAGCAAAATATGATGTATAATCAAAGAGATTTTGGAGTAAAATAGATGAAGATTTGTTGAAGATGTTATAAAAGATAGAGTAGAGGTTGCCTTTTAAATTGTTCTGCAGAAACAGGCTTCTCATGTATCCTATTATATGTAACACTCTGATTAAAGGCCTTAAGAAAAAATTTGGCATGTACGGTATTAACAAAGGCAAACTCCACTTGCATCTGCCAACAGCTGAAAGGCAGATTCCTGTGGTAACATCTCTGAATTGTAAACAATGCCATAATAACACTTGTAATTTGCGATGTCATCAGCTAAAATGAGACAATTATTGCAAATCGTATTGCTAATATTATGAGAAACTGGGATCTAATGTTGCTAAATCAAATTCCTATGAATTCCACAAGGCACTGAGCATATTATGAGATTATGCTGTGCTCTGGGCATGTCTTCATTAAGGCTGCTGGCTACTGCATTTTTACTGCTCTCCTGGGAGGTCTGTGGGTTAATACTGCCAGTAAGAAGTTGTGTCTTCCTAGCCTCGCTGGTGTGCTGGCCTCCCAAGTAAGTCTGTGGCCAGTGATGCACTAGGTTAGGTTATGACCATCTGTCTTTGCCATATCCATGAAAAGTGAAGGCAATTAGAAGTCAGTGTGAAGTATGGTGTAGCTATCAAAAAGTGTAAATACCTAAATAATCTTACCATAGAAAGGAATAAATCCAGGATGAAAGTACTGAAGGATAGGAAAATCAGTGGCATTAATGCTTTAGGTTGATGCTTCATAGAGTTTGTGTCTTCATCATTACTGTCATCATTGTTTACCACAATTATTGTTAAGGATGATTATCAAGCACTTAACAGTGAACTTGCTGTGCGCTGGGCACTGGGCAAATGTTTCACATGCATTATTTTATTGTCCTTACCAAACCTTATTGAGCTAGGTAGTATCCACCCCATTTTATAGATAAGAGAACCAAGGTTCCTGATTTATAAACTATGTTTATAGTCATATAGTTAAGAAGAGGCTGAAGACACATGCGAAAGAATGAAACCGGATCCCTACCTCTCACCATATATAAAAATTAACTCAAGATGGATTAAAGACTTAAATGTAAGACCTGAAACCATAAAAATCCTAGAAGAAAACCTAGGAAAAACTCTTCTGGACATTGGAAATAAACTCTTCTGGACACAAAACTCTTCTGGACATACAACTAAGATCCAAAAAGCAAATACAACAAAAACAAAAATAAAAAAATGGAACTTAAGTATGGAACATAACTCAAAAAATTAACTCAAGATGGATTAAAGACTTAAAATGTAAGACCTGAAACCATAAAAATCCTAGAAGAAAACCTAGGAAAAATTCTGGACATTGGACAAAAACTCTTCTGGACACAAAAACTCTTCTGGACATACAACTAAGACCCCAAAAGCAAATACAACAAAAACAAAAATAAATAAATGGAACTTAATTAAACTAAAAAGCTTCTGCACAGCAAAAGAAATAATCAATGGAGTACATTAAAAACCTGCAGAATGGGAGAAAACATTCACAAACTGTATATCCAACAAGGGACTAATATCTAGACTCTACAAGGAACCCAAATAAATCAGCAAGAAAAAAAAAAAAAACCCCACTAAAAAGTGGGCAAAAGACATAAACAGACATTTTTCAAAAGAAGATATACAAATGCCAACAAACATATGAAAATATGCTTAACATCACTAATCATTAGGGAAATGCAAATTAAAACCACAATGAGATACCACCTTATCCCTGTTAAAAGAGCCATAATTAAAAGGTCAAAAAACAATAGATGGTGCTTATGTATTAAAAGAAAACACTTGAAATTGTTGGTGGGAATGTAAATAGTACAACCTCTATGGAAAACAGTATGCAGATTCCTCACAGAACTAAAAAGAGAGCTACCATTTGATCCAGCAATCCCACTGCTGAGTATCTACTCAAAGGAAAAGAAGTCATTATATCAAAAAGACACCTGCACTCATATGTTTATTGCAGCACAATTCACAACTGCAAAGATATGGAATCAACCTAAGTACCCATCAACTGATGAGTGAATACGGAAAATGTGATACACACACACACACACACACACACTCACACCCGCCATGAGATACTACTCAGCCGTAAGGAAGAATGAAATGTCTTTTGCAGCAACTTGGATAGAACTGGAGGCCATTATCCTAAGTGAAATAACTCAGGAACAGAAAAATAAATGCTGCATGTTCTCACTTATTAGTGGAAGCAAAATTGTTGCTACACAAGGGCACACAGAGTGGGACACTAGAGACTTAAAAAGAGGAAGGGTGGAGGGGGGCGAGGGATGAAAAATTACCTATTGGGTACAATGTACACTATTCAGGTGATAGGTACACCTAAAAGATCTGACTTCACCACTATACAATTCATCCATGTAACAAAAAACCATTTGCATCCCCAAATCTATTTAAATAACTAAATAAATAAAACAAGTGGGCCAAATAGTAAATGAATAAAATATTTAAAATATTTTAAAAAAAGAAGAGGTGAGCTGGGATTTGAACCCAGATTTGCTGGACTCATGGGCATTCAGTTTTAACCGTTGTGCTATGCTGCCAAATTTACAGAAAGGTTATAAATCTGGTGGGGAAAACATCAATTTAGAATAGTTATAAAATTTTTGTTCATCTTCTGTCTAGCTGTATATAAGAGTTAAAAAGTACGGAATAGAGTTTGAAAGTATTAGAAGGTGACAACTTTTATTGGCAGTAATCATGTCTATCTTGTGTAGGGAATTTTTTCTAACCTCATAAAAATTTACCAGATAGGTATCATTATTCACCAATAAGCAAATGGAGAATCAGAGATTTAAATTGTTGAAGATCATCCAACTCTTAAGCAACGGAGCCAAGATTTGAGACCTCATCTATCTATTAAATAATTCGTGACCTTCTCTCTATCTGTGTGTGTGTGTGTGTGTATGCATTATTTTGTCTTAGTAGTGGGTTATGTATAAGTTTTCTAAGGATATCCTACTAGTCTTATTTGGAATAGTCCTGAAAGCTTCTATGGGTGAGTGACTCATTCGATATGTGAGTGTGTCCCACAGTCACCCTATTAAGCAAGTCTCCAGTTTTTTGTTTTTTGAATACCTTGAATGTTGAGAAATTCATTGTCAGATCCTCCCATATTCTGACATCTTACAAATAAGCTTTCAGCTTTGTCTCCCATTTTCCCTCTATGTTGGTCCTGGTTCGAAACCTTTGAAATATACAGAACAAGTCTGATGAGGAAAGGAAACTATGTCAATATTTAAGGATAGCTGTTGTGGTCCATTTCAAATCTTTCCAGTACTCAGGGCCTCTCACATTCTTCAAGCATTCTTCTTATGACATAGATTCGGTTTTTTCTTGATACTATTTATTTCCCTTAAAGGATCTCTGTTTTGACTATATCTTTCTTAAAACATGATATGCTTATGATTAATCACTTTTCTCTATGTATGGTCTTACCAGAATAGATCAATAAAGCATGTCTACAACTTTGTTTTTTCTGGATACCACGTTAGCATCTTTGGCTGCCCTTCTCTAAACTTTTTCTTATATGATGCTGCTAAGTTATACTGCCTCTAGCCTATTGATGTGCAATTGCTTTTTGGACCTAAGTACCAAACTTTTATGTTTATCCTTATTCAACTGTATCATGTTATATTTGCTTCTCATTCAACATATTTATCAACCCTTCTTAGTCAGTATTCAATGCAGGAGACAGAAACCTCTCTAGGTATTTTAAGCAGGAAGGGATTTCACACATTCAATTAGGTGCTTAGAAAATCATTGGAGAAACTAAAAGAGTGGATTTTAACCTGGGCCTTCAGAAATAACTCTCAGAACATTACAGAACTGAACCAATAGAGAAGCTATTACCTTCAAGGTTACCTCTGAAATTATGGGTTCAAGAACACAAAGTCCTAACTGTGGGATCTAGGAATGAAGATGCTATCACCACTGCCACTATACCTCCTGACACCTGGAAAGGTGTAGAAGAGACACTGGAACACTGTTGCAGGAGAACCTCACATCTCAATAACCTCACTTAGCATAGAAACAGCAAAAAGGGACAGAAAAATGGAATCTGCCTCACTTCCACCCTCCAAATTCAGCATGAGGGCCTCTAATTAGTGGAATGTAATTTGTATCCACAATTCTAGTTACAAGAGTTGTTTGTTTTTTGTTTTTGTTTTATAAGGCTCTCCATCATCTTCAGCCAGAAAGAAGGTGAAGTGGAGGTTGAGAAGCTCAACTTCCAGTAGCTGTCACTTTCCCAAATGTATGTGATCTGCAAATTTGAAAGCACATTGCTTTAGGTGAATGAATATATTATGCATGTGGTATGTGTGTGTATTAGAGAGAGTATAAACAGAGAGACACTTACATCATTGATAAAAATCCTGCTAGGAGCCTTTTGGCATGCCACAAGGATTTTCTGAATTTCTCTGTAGATTAACGTCTGTGCATAAAAAGGGTTGAATTTTTTCAGCTATATCCTGTGACATCATGCCTTGTATACTTAAAGAGCTTTCAAGAGGAGCTTTATAAATTTGAGTAAAGTTTCTTGGCTTGTTTGGCTCCTCCTGCTCTAGACCTGAGGGCCTCTCAGAGTGAGCGGTTGAAGACTCCTCTGGATGTTGAATAACCTTTTGTGTGCTCTCATTATGTTTGTCACAGGGCCAGTGGTACTGTGCAACTCCAGGAGACACTAGTCACACTGCATTCAGTGTTGTATTCCAGAGGGCAACATTCACGCAGAATGCTATGTAAATTGTGTCCCTTGAAGTTGGGCAACCTGTGGCTGAGTAGGTAATTTGTTAAAGTTTGTGGTTGAGCTTAGTCAATTTCATGCTACCTAAAGAAAGTAGATCTGCGTACATCAGTTACATTGATCTATCATACTCTCCTTCACCTCCCAATTTAGTGACTCTGTTAAAAAAGAGAGATGAGATTAATCTGATAAGGTTATTTCAGGGTTCCCATCACTTCTGCTTTCTTTTATAGTTACTCCAAACCATAATATAAAACATCATATAAACCTATAGCATATGTTTACTGCCCCCAGATTAATGTCAAGATCTCCAAGATCAGTTGTAAAACCCCTCTTTCTCTTTTTCAAAGCCAGGTCTCCATTGGTTTATCACTGGTTTCTTGCCCATTTCCTTCTCTCCGCTTGTAGTAGGTACGTTGGGATCCCTCTCACACCCGCTCTGCTCTCACCGTGCCTGTAGAGTCCTATCACAAGCACCTATGAACTCTACCTGAGGTTTTTCTTTTGACTCAAGTGCTGTGAAAGTTTGGAAGGTGGAGAGTTAATGACCCAGAAGGAACTTTTAGGCACTGACTGATGGAGTTGGAGGTAATGTCCCAGCTTCCTTGTGTCTTGGATGGGACCTCTCTAAGACATTTTTACACTGTCTCACAGAGTCCCCTGGCAGGATGGATCCCCAATGGCCAGCAGAGGGCACCTGCTTAGTGACCCAGCCTATATGTCCTCTTTCTCTTCTCCATCTCTCTTCTTCACTTTCTTACCCATGCTTTCTGGCATCACCTCCCAAATAAATCACTGTACTCAAATTCTGGTCTTTGTCTCTACTTCTGGGAAACCCATCCTCACACACTCTGTACTTCAAAAACCTCAACTGGGCTGATCATTGCTAACCACCCAGGACCCCTGGGGAATAGTCATTAGAGTTAGAAGCTCCCTTACAATGCCCCTGCTGTGATCTTTTCTCTAGCCAATCTTTTCCATCTAAAGATCATCCTTCTCAAAGATAAAAGAGAAGTAAGATAAATGTTCATCAGCTTCTCTTTTTAATACTCCCCTAGAACTATTCTACAGCTGACCTCTCAAGAGCAAGTTATTGCTTCATTCTTTGTGCTTGAGTATAACGAAAGTTTCCATGTATCATCTTCAGTGTTTTCCTTAAGTCTCAACTCAGTTAATTTGGAAGTTAACCTATTTTTTTGATTTTGTTCATGCCACTCCATGCTGTCCTCTTCTAATTGCTTCCTACTACCTTGCTTTTTAACAAGCATTTGAAAAATGAGTGTATCAGAGAGTTCCCTGTGGATTAGAAGGAAAGGTCTAGAATAGTTATTGAGAATTGCTGATCATCATTATATTCAGAGGCCAGTTTATTGCTTCAGGGGCAAAGATAAATGTGCTTCTACTCCTTCTTCTCCCTTTCGTCAGCCCCACCTAATGCTCTGAGTTATAAGGCCCAATCCCACTTGGGCAGAGAAGGGTAGGTGGCCCAAGGATCCCCTCGATCCTGGGAGAAGAACATGGAAGAACATTATAACCTAGAGGCAAGTTTCAACACCCTTTGGACAGCATTTGTGTTCACTTCTGCCCATCGACTAACATCCTCTTGCTGAGTCAGATTATCCTTTGCTTCATTCTGCAGGTACTAATTTTCACATTATTTTAGTGCTTTTTATCTCTTGTCAGAGTCCTTATTGCTCTATATTACAGGTATATCTGGTTTTCTTGTCTCATCCCTTGGTTGTAAGATCCTTGAGGCTTCATCACAGCTGTGAGCCTGCTGCCCAGTGCAGGGCATGTTGGGTTCTGTTTGTGAATCAAGACTTGGGTAAATAGTACTGGACATGTAGGATCTGGTCTCTGCTTTCCTGCTAAGGCAGGGCTGTGAGTAGCAGGGTGGGAACCACAGTATTATTAAAAAAGAGTCTTGACTTTAAGTCAGTGAGAAAACTGGTGATTTAAGAATTTGGGACAAAACTTTTCTGCTTGGAGAAAAAATGTACTTCTTTTTTAGAGTTCTCTAGTGGCATTTGAGCTCATGGTGAATGTGGAATTGGGGGTTTTATTAGCATAACCAGAGTCTTTTGTTGTTTCCATCATACCCCTCCATTCAGCTGCTTCAACACCATTGCACACTGAATCTGTCAAGTTTTATGAGATCTTACTATTTTCTAGTGGTATTTCAAGAAATTAGAGTTGACACTTTTATCCAGTAAAGCTCAGAAACTTACATCTTCCTTGAATGACACCTACTTATCACACTGCTTTTAGGAAGAGCTGAAAGAATTGTGGACTTAGCAAAAGGCAGAGTCATCAAGGATTTTTCAGACATACCAGAGCATGCTAATACTCTAAGAATGGTACTTTAGCAGAGAAATCTCTTATTTTTGCCACTGAGTTATCTACAATATTTAGGAGGAGGTTAAGGAGTCTTTGGCTTTGCTATTAGTTTCCCTATAAGTTATTCTCCAGCCTCTGTGGATTTTCTGAATTTTGTCTTCATGGTCTCCCCAGACCTGACCACAAAAGAAGTCTCTCATTCAGATTCTTTGTTGGTTCAACAGATTGATGTAATGGCTGTCTCCGTATACATGGTCAACCACAGTATACTTCATCCGTTGCAGAACTGCACTGTGAGTTCCAGAATAATCAGTCTTTGAATCTTTACTTCATTCATTTATATGAGCATTTTAAGAGTGTAATTATATCCAAATACATTTTTAAAGCTTTGGTTTATGTTTAGATTGCACCAATAGACAATATTAGGCTATAAAATATGATCAAGAAAAAGTGCTAATCTTTTGGAAGCCAATAGAGTTTGATGGCAACAGAACTATTAATTAAGTTAAAAATCCAAAGGCAAATGTTCTATATTTTGTCATTCAACAAATTACATTGATCTGTGTAATTGTGATATGGACATTAAGTCTAGTTGCATGGAAGACAGATAAGTAAACAGCAAATCACATTAGTGTGATGAGCTCTGTGATAGAGATAAGGTCCACGAATACATAAAAAAAGACACTTAACCCAGTTGTTGGTTTTAACAATAAACCTTTTATTGAATGTCTATTATGTGCCAAGTGCTGAAGTACTTAGTATACATTACATTTAATCTTCACTACAGCCTTATGCACACATTCATTTCATAGCCAATAAACTTAGTAGGGGTATTGCTATTGCCATCAAATTTAAGGACCACTTTTACTGCCCAGCTCTTACTCACCATTTATCATGAAGTAAGATCATAGCAATGACTTTTTGACATACCAGTTGGTTAGAATTAGAACCATACTTGGTGTAATTTTTTTTCCTGACCCAGACAAAGAAGGAAGATTGATTACAATAGGACTTCTGAGATAGTTAGTTAGTGGCAAGCTGTGATTCCAAAACCACAAAAGAAGAAGACAAAAGAAATTCTAATAAAAATATGCTTCAGCATGGCCTCAAGTCATATGGCATAAACATTTGCAGAGTTTTTGTTTTGTTTTGCATCCCAAGTTTCATGCTATAATCAGAAATATGTGGCACATTTTGAACAAAGGAAATATGTACTCAACAAAGCATAGAAGCTTAGCTGCCAACCAACAAACCCTAGAAACATGTAGTGACTTACCAAGAAGAACACAACTCTGTGTTCCCAATGTGGAAGGCATTCTGGGTGCGTATGCATGGGGTTAGGTTCAGTGTCAATTCAGTAACAAAAATGGGAGATGATAATATGCAAATTATAGCCTTTCAATGAAGGAATGCATTGTCTTAATTTTTTTGTTGTAGTCATTAAAAGTGAACAAGAACTAAGCCTCTGATAGAATCTTTGCATTTCAAAGGTACAGTTTTGACAACTATCCAAAGGCCAGATCCTAGGGATTCTGACGGTGTTTTATTTCTTTCCAAACCTCCAGTGGCCACCCACCTTTTCTGAGATTCCATTCCTTCCAACAGCTTGGGGTTGTTTTGGGGCCAATACTTTCCATTCATTACTGGCATCCTTCAAAATGCACCTTTACTTCACAACACAAGTAGAAACATATTTACAACCTAATAATCAGGTTGATAATTTGTTTGGCAGAAATGCAACTCATAAGAAAGAAAAAGCAATACTGATTCTTCCTTTTCTGGGACAAACACCACAACACAAAACTCTGAGCAAAGCCAGCAGTAGGTAAGAGTCTAGGATTGATAAAACATGAAGCCTCCCATATTTTTCCTTCTCCCTCTCATATTTTTCCATTTCTGGTGGCCTGCCACCTCCCCCTGCCTCCCAGCTCTATTTGCTGGTACCGATTTCATGTAATCACAGAGGTGGAAGTTAAAGATAACCTTAGAGCAAATAGCCTCCTTTTGATCCCCTACAGAACCCACACTCTTCCCTGTCCCCTCTGTGTCACTCTTGGCAGGTGGTCATGAAGCCTGTGGATGAGTGGACAAATGCTCCAGGTGAGGACGACGCTCACAACTACAATTTCCAATTTGAACAACATTGTTTGCAGGGTCTTCCTTCTGCTCATTCAAATTTGCACCACTCCCTTCAATCCCTTTAAAATATATTTGTTGATCCTAAGTCAGCTCCTTGGAGCTAATTCTACTTATATAGAATAGCTGGTCCCCTGAATATTTAAACCAGCTCTTGTGTCCCCTCTGGTGATTGTTTACTTACCTGTTTTGTTTCCTCCAGGCTGAAGTCTCCATTTCCCTGGGCTCTTCTCATGTGACATGTACTCTGGCTCTTCATGCCAAGGTTTTTGGGGGATGCTTTACTGCCTTGCCAGGCTATTGATTTTCTGCCTTTGCTCTCCAGGTTGGGACTGGCACCTTACACCTTCCCCCTGCATCCACACCTGATCTGTTTCTCAGGTTGATTTTATATTTCAGAATCTCCTTAGGCTGCAGCTTCCCTTCCTATAAATGCATAATGAGCCACTTTGAGGACCGGGTGTATGACTTGACATCTCCGCCATTCTCTTCTGTTTATGCATCAGTCTAGGCTGTCAGATTTAATTTTTGTTTTTATTTTTTGCCTTGAAGCAGTCAGTCACTGTGCCTCTTATATCTTTAAACATGTCCATAACCTTGCTGAGGGAGGTGGGATGTACACAAATAACCCTGGAAAGAGAGGAGACAGGTCCAGTTTGGTTTCTTTTCAGTCTGTTTCATGGTCCTAAAATTACTACAAAAATTAGTAAATCTTTACTTTGTTCTTACAGTTCCTTGACTTTCAGCTTCATTGACTTTTGTCTCCAATTTTTAAAAATTTATTAATCCTTTGGACACATCCTATCTCTAGCAATATTTCCACCTTTAAAGTTTTAAAAGCCAATTGAAATTCTTGCACTCTCATTCCACTGAATCTTCTCTTTGACTCATGAAATCCTCTGGCCTTGTGAGGTATTTCCACTCTGTCTCAGTCTACCAGTTTTCTTGTGGCTGCCCTACATTCCCAATCCAGTCTGATTCACTTATGCAAGTCTCATAATTTTCTTATATGCTCCCTTGGTTCTTTCCCATCCTAATTGTTCTTCCATGCATCCACAAATCACACAACTTTTACTATTTTTCTTTTGCATTCCTACACCCATTCATTGATTTGTTCTTTTAACAGCTATGTATTGAGCATCTACTCCCTCCGCTCCCCAGCCAATCACTGGATATAGCAGTGAATAAGATCGACACAATTCCTACTCTTGGGGGCTTACATTTTGGTGATGGGAGAGGAGCAATGCCTGGGTCAACCCAGGACAATGAGAGCTGATGGAGCAAAGCACAGAGCCAGGCAGGTGGGGGCTGCTGTTCATCTAGGGTTTCCAGTGTCAGTGAGGCCCTCAGCAATACTCATCTCCTTAAATTGTCCTTGGTCTGCATTGTCTCCTGTTCTTTTTAACAACTATTCTCTACTAGTCATGCCCATTATCTTCCCCGTTATGTTTACTACCAGCAGATGATCTTCCCTCATACTTCTCTGATAAAAAGAGATTATTGGTAGTGGACTCCATCAATTTCACAGCTCCTCTCCCTCCAGAGGCAACCATTTATATCACCACTTGCCACTCCCTCCTTCTTCCTTCCTAGTCAAGGCCACCTAGCTATTAATCTCATTTATTCTGGTCACAGGACCTTTCTTTATCATTTTTCTAATATACCCATTATTTTCAACCCTTCCCATTAGTTTCTTTTTGTTAGCCTAGAAATATACTTAATTTCTCATGTTCATCCTTTAATAACAATGGCTGTCATTTATAGAGTGTTGCCACATGCCACACACCTAGCCCCCATCTAACTTAGTCCTCACAGCAACCCTTCAGGGTAACTATTACTACTGCTATTTAATTGAATTGGAAACAGGTGCAGAGAGAATACATGACTTTCCCAAGCTCACATGGCTTTTTAAGTGGTAGAACTGGGGTTCAAATTGAGGTCTGTTTGACTTTAAACCTGAATTATTAATAAGCCTGAATTCTCAGTTTTTCTTAAAAAAAACTATCCTCTTTCGTTTCTTTCATAGATAAACTTCTTAAAAGTGTGCCTGCATTCCTCACCCTCTTCAATCAGATTTTGCCCCTCTATTCTATCATTGTCTAAGTCACCATTGACCTTTCATTTCCTGAATCCAGAGGATACTTTAAATCTCAGCCTTATGTGAACTCTATGCAACACAGAAAGAGCATTGCTGTTCATTTGGAATTCCTGCCTCTCTAGACTTCCATGATATTGCCCTAGACTGGTTCTCTTCTTACCTCATAACCATGCCTTCTCAGTCTTCTGTCTCTTATTACTCCTTATATATTGGCTTTCTCTGAGGTTCTAGTCTCATGTTCTCTCTCTTCTTCTTTCTCCCTCCTTCTCTTTCTTGATATTTGGGGTTCTCCCAGAATGCTCTTCATTCCCATTTGTCATCCCTAAAACTATGTCTCTATCTCTGGCACCATTTAAAACAAAGGCTGAAAAACACCCACTGAAATGAGCACTAGGAAGGTCTACATTGGTGCAGTGGTGGGACAGAAGCCACGGAGGGCAGGCAGGGGAGTGGGAAGGAAGTCAGGGAATGGAAACGGCAGGATAAACCACTCTTGACAAACGCGGCTGAGAAAGGAGGCTAAGGAGCCTGATCCTTAGACCGGAGGGACACCTCCTTCAGAAGGAAGGAAGATGACACAGACACGTGTGCATTTGCTTAGGAGAAGAGATTCGTGCCTATGAGGCAAGGCCACACTAGAGGGGAGTCCCTGAGTGGGGGAGCCATCTGCTGCCGCTGTCTTTGGAAAATGGAACCTGCCACAGGGGTTGAGGGGAGACATGGCATCAGGGAGCAAACCCACACCAACCTTAGGGGTTTGGTGTATGAGAGAATAAGGAACCTTGTTTTGGGAGATCTAGGTAGGATAGGCATCCTGAGGGAGTGGCAGCTTTCAGTTAACACAAGGCAATGAAGGAAGCCCTTCATTGCAAGGGGAGGCTAAAGCTGTAGGAAGCAATCTGATAATAGAGTGGGGACTCCGAGAGCTCTAGGGAGGAAGAGACTAGGTCGTCAATTAGGGGACAAAGAAGAACAGAGTATTATGGTGACAATAATGCTTGAAGAATAGATCAAAGGAGCAGGAGGCTGACACTTTGGGAGTTGATAACAGGAATGAAAGGCCATGCAGGGTACCTTCCTGTTGGAAGGTGGACACTGGACCCAAAGGGTGGGTATCTTGGCTCCATGAGCTTGGGGTAGTTTCAACTTGGTCTCAGAGGTTTCAGGACACAAGGCTTGAAGACTCTAGGAGCCTGTGAGTTCTTGTGTCTTGGAGCACAAGCCTGGTCTTGCTGTGCCTGGTGAATGAGGTCCCCCCCGTGGAGGGGAGTTTTGAGGCCATGACTATGATTTACTTACCTTGGCATCCAGCATCTAGAATGGTGTTAAGTGTAACTAGGTACTTAAAGATAGCTAAGAATTCAAAGAATCAATGACAGAACACAGATTCAAAGCTCAGTTTGCTAAAGCCAAAGCTTAACTTATAACATGCCACTTTCCAATCTTCTGTTCCTGGGACCTGTAACCAGAGAGCTAAAGGGACATTTCCTCTTAGATCATGTGTGAAAAGCACAAAGTGTTGATAAAACTTGGCAGTTTCTCAGGGAGTTTGATCAACATAAACATTCAAATCAGATATTTCAGGCCAAATTACATTGACTCATGTAATTATTAAAAATCGACTCCATTGCATGCTGCCTAAGGCATATGGTTTCCCTTCAAAATATGAAAAACTACAAACCTTTAGGACGAATGCTAGACTGCAAGATTTGTGACAATGTGCTTGATTAACAGCTGCTACCAATTAGGCAGATATCTGTAAAAAAGATAACTCTCTGAGAGCCAACCGCGCACAGAAGACATGCTTAACAATTTAAGGCTACAGGAGCAGATTGGCATGGTCTAAAAATATATTTGTGAGATTTTACTTAGGAGAAAAAGGGATGTTGCCTTGGTATCTATTGCCACTCCCATACCATTGCCTCCGGTACAAATAAAAGTCTTTCGTAAATATATTTAACTCTTCCTAAACCTGTCACCAGTCAACTGTTGCAAAATTTTCCCACTAATTCAAACTTTGGGCATGCCCTGCTAGAAGAAAACACAAATGTCCTGAATCTGAGAATGTAAAGTCCCCAGATAAGGGAGTGATTATTTGCCTTACCAAAAAGGATACACTTTTACAAAAGATACATAAAGGCTTCCTTCCTTAAATAGTGAGTCCTGCCTGGTAATTTAAAATACAACTTGATTTATAAAATTTTAAAAATTATAGCCATACAATTTTCAGGGGACATATCAGTATGAAGTGAAATATGCATGCATATTACAGTGATAGGTATATTATTTCATCAACAACCCTACAATGGTTGACTTCATTGGATTCACTTAGATTTTTTTCGTATCTTTTTCAGGATCCAAAATATTTTTGGTTTGTTTAAAATGTTCCAACTTTACCTCTTAGAAATACCCCCACTTGCCACAGTAGCATGTGATCTTCTAAATGATGTTCCATGCCGGAAGATGTGATTTTGCCCAGCAGATAAGATACCAGTCTGGCAACCATAACAACTAGATCTGCTCACACCTCACTCAATAACTGTTCAGTTATTTTTGGCAACACCCTGAGCTTTTCTGAATTCAATTTTCTCTTTTAAAGAAGGGATAATAATTATTTGCCAGTTATTTGTCTCATACGGATGTCAAGCATTTGTGAGATCACAGGTTCTCAGGGGCCGTTACAGAGAGTAACCAGCAGCCTTGTTTTTTTAGGTTTTTGTAGTGAGAAACCGTATGCAGACAATTTGGGGAAGTGTCTCACAACCTTGAAAGGTGTTGACAAAGAAGATAGTCTTTAAGTTGCCTATCTAAGGAAAGGAGGAATGCTCATAACATTCCAAAGAACAATGTTGTTATAATAGTATTTTTAAAACTGCTGCAAAGTAGTTATAACCATAATGGTGTCTCACCTGTGATATTGAACATTACTTCTTGCTCAAGCATAATGTGATATGACCTTTTGAACTAAAAGGGTAAAGACACATATGGTTTTTGATAAATATTATGCTTTCTGAGCCTGCCTCAATATTCTCCAATGTTTTAGTTCCCTGGCTACCACTGCAGATTTCAAATCCACCTTTAAAAAGTTGCTGAATCTGATTTACTCTAAGTCCACAATGTGTCCTTGTATGTAGCTGAATTGCCTTCTGTGAGATGGAAGACCAGTAGCTTAACCACAGTCCCTTTTAATGCTTCCCTTAACAAGGCTTAGTAGCCAAGAACCCACATTTTACTTTTAGTTTAAAAGCCTCAGCAAACTTCAGAAAAGTCAGGAATCAAAACATAGAAGATAAAACCCATCAAATAGCAACAAATCATAAAGCTATTCTAAGACCTGCTTCCAACAAGAGGCTCTTTGTCCTTTGCCTAGGTCAATGTTGAGTGCTTTCCAAACCTTCCTGGAGGACGGTCTGCCACACTCCGGCGGAGGGGTGGACTTGAAATAATAACATGAGATGGACACTGTGCTCCTTATCTTCGTGGAAGGGCGTGGGAGGGTCAGAGCGTGTCTTACTGGTCAGCCCCTGATGGGTCCCACATGGCTTGTTTGCTTTCTGGTCTTTCCTGCTGTCAGAATCCAGGCAGCGTTGGTAATTGGGATAAGAAGGGGGTAAGGAATGGGCTAAGCCTTCCCTCAGCTGAGGAAATGCATACACAGGCCCCCCAAAGAATGTTCACTTCATTTTTTTGCCTGAGGTTCTAATGACATAATCCGACCAGTGCAGAGACCCTTCTTTCACAGGCTGGTCTGTGTATGTTGTCCTTAGGTCTGGGGCCTCGCTCGTAGGCTCTCTGGATGTCTCTGCGGGCTGCTGCCCTTGACATCACACAGCACCCCCTCTGACCTCTTCCCTCATTCCCTGTCTGCCCCTCGGCTTGGTCCCTTGGCCTTGTGGCCAGTTCTCCTCCTTCAAAGTTCCTTTATCCTTCTCCATACAGCCTCTGGCGTGGGTGGTCATTCTCTGCCAGGGCCAAAAGAAAGCTCAGGGCTCAGGGTTATGATGGAACAGGAAAGAGCAGACTGTCTAGGTGCAATCAGATTGCTTGTGTTAATACATAAGGGAGAGTTCTTTCTCGCTTATATTCCGCACCTTATTCTGCTAAAAGAGTCTGCCTCCGCTCAGACTTGAGTCTCAGAACAAAAACTTTCCATTCTATCATTTTATTACTGAGTTGCCCAGCATCTAGGAAAAGGAGAGGGGAGAAAACTTATCAGACCCCAAATAATGGCTTATTTTGTGTAGCACTTTATAAATTACTAAACTCCTCCCTAAATAGAATAGATGCCTGTGAACTGAATTTAAAACTGCTTTCACATATTTCATCTCATGTTGTACTCTTTAAAAAAAACCTCAGGAAATAGGCAGGAATGCTCATGAATCTTCTCTTTATAAACTCAGGTTGTTGTTCCCCCAAGGTTGCATAGAGAGAAAGTGGCATAGTAGAAACTGGAACTCACAATTTTTAACTCTGTCCCATGTTGTTCCCAATTTTTGTGATTAATCATATACCTTGACATTTATTAGTGATGAACTGCCTTTGTTTGGGGAGGCTGGGATGGAAGTCGTAGGTACCAGAAATCACACTAGCTTTTTTCTCCCTTCAACTCTGCCTGCTTCTTCAGTTTTCTTTTCTAGATAGCAAGTTGATGTGTTTGTTGAACATTTTGTTTTTCATCATTTCATTTTATTCCTTCCACTTTTGTGTTCAGGTCTTCACTTTTCATTATTAGGCTTATTGTCATGCATGCAAACCGGTGCCTGTTAGTGCCTTAAGAATGATCTTTCTCAAAAATAAATTTGATTATAAAAGTCCATGCCTTTAAATTCTTCAGTGGTTCCCTTTAGCCTATAGCAGTGTCCACAGGCCCCTGAAGTGACATTCTTGCGAGAATAAGGAGGTCATGCTCAAGTTTTCTAGGTGTTTCCTTGAAATTTGTGTTTTAATATCAATGAAAAAGATCTTTAGAAAATAATATAAATGTATTCAGCGTAATTTAATTGACTATCTTATCACTGTCTTAAACTTCACAGTGTGCTGCAAATGTCTTTATGATCTTGTTGGTGCCATACGTCTTCAATTGTAGTGAGATAATGAGAAACGAATAGAAGTGGGCTTAATTTGTAATGATGAGTTCGATCCATGTGAAGGCCAGATGCTGTGACAGCAAATTGTTGGAAGCAGGATTTCCAAACAACCTATTAGCAGCTCTAATAGACAGAAGTCTGGGGAGAATTTAGTTACTACATGTCACATCGCAGACCAGGCATGCCTAACTAAATTATAAACATGAGCCACAACAAATTCAGAGCCTTCAAACTTATAACACAGCCATGAGCTGCATAATGACTTCTCCATCAATGACAGACCACATATGTGACAGTGGTCCCATAAAATTATAATGGAGCTGCAAAGTTCCTATCACCTACAGACATTGTAGACCTTCCAGTGGGACAAGATGTGGAAGTAGAAGACAGTGATATTGATGATCTAGACTCTGTATAAGCCTCGGCTAATGTGTGTGCTTGTGGCTTAGCTTTTAACAAAAAAGTATAAAGAGTAGAAACATTTTCTAAAATAAAAAAATGCTTATAGAAGAAGGATATAAAGAAAGAAAATATTTTTGTACAGCTGTACAATGTGTTTCTGTTTTAAGCTAAGTGTTATTACCAAGGAGTCAAAAAGTTAAAAAAATTAAAATTTTATAAAGTAAGAAGGTTACAAATAAGCTAAGGATAATTTATTATTGAAGAAAGAACAACTTTAAATAAATTTACTGTAGCCTAAGTGTGCAGTGTTTATAAAGTCTAGAGAAGTGTGCAGTAATGCCCCAGGCCTTCACATTCACTCACCACTCACTCACTGGTTCACCAGGAACAACTTCCAGCCTTGCAAGTTCCATTCATGGTAAGTGCCCCATACAGCTGTACTATTTTTTTTTATCTTGAAGGAAGATTTCCAAACAACCTATTAGTAGCTCTAATAGAGAAAAGTCTGGGGAGAATTTAGTTACTGCATGTCACATCGCAGACCAGGCATGCTCAGCTAAATTATAAACATGAGCAACAGCAACAAATTCAGAGCCTTCACTCTTTATAACACAGCCACATGCTGCACAGTGACTGTACCTCCTCTTTGTTTTGGTATGTTTAGATATACAGATATCACCGTGTTAAATTGCCTACAGTATTCAGTACAGTAACATGTTGTACAGGTTTGTAGCCTAGGAGCAATAGCCTATGTGTGTAGTAGGCTATACTGTCCAAGTTTGTGGAAGTACAGTGCAATCTATGATGTTTGCACAATGACAAAATCACCTAGTGATGCGTGACTTTTCCTCAAAGGTGTTTTAGTTTCAGTAAAACATTTAACACAATAAATAAATATTAATTTGAACTTTATTGATTTTATACATTTCATATAGAATTAATTGTTATGGCTTTAGATTCACACAAAATCTGTAAACCAAAAGAGTTTAGCCTAGTTTTCTATTTTACATGTAAGTTCTCTTATTTTTCAAAAGTATTTCCTGTCCCTCCCTACTGGATCCTTTTTCTTGGAAAAATTATACCTCCCACCTGCTGACTTTAGGTTTTCAGCTTTGCCACTTGATTTGCCAAATAAAATGTAAGTGGAAGCGACATGTGCCACTTTCAAGTGGAAGCGTTTAGAGCCACTGCATGTTCGGCCCTCTCTCTTTATTCCTTTTGGCATGAGCCCAGTAATATCCCAGAAAGGATATTATGCTATATTATATTGATATCCTTCAGCTTGGATCCCAGAATGAATATTAGGCAGAATCAAAGGACCAAGAGCTTTAGCCAGTTATGAAGGACCCCTAACACGTGCGGAAGTGTATAGACATACATGTAAATGTAAAATATCTATATACATATGTGTGTGTTTGTACATATGCATGTATATGTGTGTATATGTATACATGTTTGTATATTTATAGGTATCTATATTTCATGATTCAACTTAACATTGGGGGTCAGGGATAATTGTTTTCCTTTAGGAGGGGGTTTGTAAACCACTTAAACTCTAGGCGGAGTGCGGTGGTTCACACCTGTAATCCTAGCACTCTGAGAGGCCAAGGCGGGAGGATCACTTGAGCTCAGGGGTTTGAGACCAGCCTGAGCAAGAACGAGACCCCATTTCTACTAAAAATAGATACACTAAAAATAGAAAAAATTAGCGGGGTGTGGTGGCATGTGCCTGTAGTCCCAGCTACTCGGAAGGCTGAGGCAGGAGGATTGCTTGAGCTCAGGAGTTTGAGGTTGCTTTGAACTAAGCTGATGCCACGGCACTCTAGCCTGGACAACAGAGTGAGACTCTGTCTCAGAAAAGAAAAAAAAAGAAAAGAAACTCTAGCCTACAAAAAACTTCCATGTTCTTCTAAGTTTTTTTTGAGATCTGGTCTATCCTGTTTCTCAAAGGTCATCTCCCTCTTCCCTATTCCTCTGTCATCTTCATTGTTTTTAATCATATCCTGTTTGTTTAAGAATTTCTACCTCTGTTTATCCTTTTTCTTATGGGAGGAACTTGAAAAATAACAGGAGTCCGATCAGTTTTGTGCTAATAACTAGGATAGGCAGAGCCTGCTCATGTCCCCCAGGATGGCAGAACTGGGTTCAGCTCCCGTGTTCATGAGGCCTGCTAACAAGTAGTAACCAAGGAGTGTGTGAGTTTCCCCACCTTCCCTAGCCCAAACTGGCCTCCCACAGAGGTGCCAGCAAATAATGAAGTCCCCAGACAAGTGCATCAGCTTCTGAACAATGGAGAGTTCGACGGTATTCAATTTTACAAGCCCCTTATGAAATGTCTCCGGGTGAACTCTGTCTTTGAGTCCCCACAAACTGCATGAATAGGAGGTTAGGAGTTATCACATTGGAAGCCTGCTGCTACGCTTCCAAATCATCCCTTTCTTCGATAGCTCAGGGACTGTGTGGTTAGGCAAATTAATCCTAGAAGAAGTTAAGCAATTGTAATCGTACAGAAGAGATTCTGTGCCCTCAAGGCCCTGGCAACCACACACATCAAAATCTCACATTTAATTTACATCAAGCATGGAATTAATGAGTCAGTGGTAATAAAGTGTCGGGACAAGAAATGGAAAATAGATATCATAAAATATTTATGTAATAAAAAATAATCTCCTTCACTAATATAACTCACATTTCTTCTCTTGATAGGACGTGGTAATAAAAGCGTTTAAATCACCGTAAGAAGGGATTACTGTACTCTACGTGATACATGCAAAGATCCAAACACAGCCCACTTATCAAACACGCAATATCCCGAAGTAAATGATCTCTGAGAGAGAATAAAATGTACTGCTGGATACTTCTCAATTTCTAATGGCAAATTCAACATCTATTCAATATGTTATCCTTCCCAGAATGTTTCTGGAATTTTATAATGAATGTAGCTGGCAGAAAAATTGAAATGTAATTGAGTGACATCTTTTAATCATATATATGCAGGTTGGAGACAGGAAATATAAACAGGAAAGGCAGCTCTAATATTTCTTTTCCATCGTTCATGTTAAATGACTTTCTGTATTGTTTTAGCCACTGAACAAACCCATCAAGGTTTTTTATGAAGGTGAACTGGTTTTATCTTGGAAGGATTTTATAAATGACACCCCTATATATGTGTGTGTATATATATGCAACTGTGAGTTTCCTATCTTTCTGATGGCGTATTATGTCATCAGAAAGATGACAAAGATGACAATGATGACAATGACAATTACAAAGATGTAATTTTGAAATTACAATTTCAAAAAAAAATCTTCTTTAGAGAAGCTGTAATAAAAGCATCTCTCAGTGGAAGGAATGTGATTAGGGAATACAGAATTTTAAACCCTATTTAATTGCCGGAGTTTGGAGAAGCTCACTCTGTGTGTGTATGTGTGTGCATGTGTATGTGTGTTCATGTGTGTGTGTGTTTTGCAGTCTTCCACAGTCTTTTGAGACATGACCTGGACTAAAACGTTAAAGGCTGTTAATGGCATTTGGCGTTCCCAAGTGAGCACCTTTGGTAACACTTTCCAATGCTCAGTATGTCTATATGAAAAACATTCTTGCTTGTTTACATCATTTTCCTGCTGTAAGTTGTTTTAATAGAGTTTTCTGTGATAGGAATATGGAAATAGACATGCTATAATGCTGAAGCTGTCATCTTCTGTGGTCTAAGTTTTTGTTGACAGCCTTTTCTTTCAGGAAATTACACTTAAGCCATCCTTCATAATTCCCTGGAGTCTGTGCTGCACAACCACAGTATAACAAGTTGCTTTTGATCCTTTGATAATTAAATGCTCTATTGAATGGCGAGAGAGACAGATCTGCCTTGTATTAAATTCTCCTCTAAGAAGAAGGGAGGTTAATGACACCTCCAGATAGTAATAGGTAGTGTTACTATAATATAATGAGCTAATTGCCACAGCTGGGCCTGGTATCTTTATACCATGAATATAAAATACCATTTTATTTTTATACTATGAATGAACAAAGCATGATCATGGCTCAGATTTTGCTTTTAGAAAGAATGCGAGCATCTATATTTCTGGGAGCCAATTGTCTTAAATAGTTCATTTGCAGCTATTAACTTCATTCACCATACAGATGTTTCTATGAAAGTAGCCTTCTATTATATAAATGCCTAAATCCAAGCCTGTACCTGAAGACATTTACCTGATTGCTGGCAGCAGAACTAGCACACCTTCTTAGAAGCTGTGTCCTCTCAGAGACTCTTGGGAGCAGGGTAGTGTGATGTCAACTTGGTAGGCTGTAGCCTCCGGTTATTTAGTTGAACATTAATCTAGGTGTTGCTGTGAAGGTATTTGTAGATGTGGTTAACATCTGTAATCAGTTGACTGTAAGTAAAGAATATTACCCTCAGTAATGGGGGTTGAAGGCCTTAAGAACAAAAACTGAGGTTTCCCAGAGAAGGAGAAATTCTGCCTCAAGATTGCAGCATTAACTCCTGCGTGAGTTTCCAGCCTGCCCTACAAATTTGGACTTTCCAGATCCAGTGGGAGCCGATTCCTTAAAATAAAACTCTTTTATATATACACATGCACACACAACAGACACACATCCTATTGGTTCTTTTTCTCTGGAGAATCCTGACTGACATAGGTGGTAAAAGACAGACACAGGTGACATGAAAATCCAGAAAAGTTTCTTGGGCCCTTGATGCAAGCAGGTATCATGGACCCAGACAAACCTAACTGCCAGGTGTAAGTTTTGATGACAATTTATAGAGGAAAGTACCCTCCTCACTGCAGCATGTTTAACAGGCCCCTCTCAATTCAAACCATCTCTACTCACACCTTTCCCATCCCATTATAAGCGGGGAGTGACATGTTGAGAAGTGAAAGCAACGTGCTCTCACATACAGTCTTTGCTACCAGTTTGGAGGTGTTAGTATTCAGTGTTCTCATCCAGGGCAGATAAATAAACCAGTGGCCATTTGGTATGGAGAAACACCATTAAATGTTAGGTGCTTCCAAATTCTTGACACCAAAGGCACTGCTTAAAATCACTGTGTTCTCTCCAATAGCTTTCTTATCTCTTATCTCTGCACAGGTAAGGGTCTTGAGTAACTTGCCTACACTTATGGCCTTCATTTCCACATTTGCTGCTCACTCTGTTACCCAGTGCAATATGGCCTTAGCCCTCACCCTCTATAAACAGTGTTTTCATTAGCCTAACCAATAACCTTCCTGTTGTTAAGCCTGATGTGTACTTAGTCTTTATTTTATTTGATGTCCTACTTTGATCAATCTGCTACCATTGGCCACACCCTTCTTTGCACATCTCTCCCTTTGTCTTCTGCAACCAATTCTCTCCTAGTTTGCCTTCTGTCCATCTGCCTGCATTCCGTCAGCCTCTTTCAACCTAAATGGTTGGTTGTGGGTTGAACAGTGTCCTCCAAAAAAGCACTGCTGAAGTCCTAACCCCTAGTACCTGCAAATGGAATTGAGTCACTTGCAAATTGGGTCTTAGTAGAGGTAATCAAGTTAAGATGAGGTCATTAGGGTAGGTCTTCACCCAGTATGCCTGGAGGCAGATTGTATCATGTGAGAAAGAAAGCAGAGGCTGGAGCCATGCATGTTTAAACCCAGGATTGCCAAGTATTGCTGGCAAATACCAGAACTTGAAGACAAGAGGCAAGGAATGATTCTCCCCTACAGATTTCAAAGGGATCATGACCCTGCCAATACCTCGATTTCAGATTTGTAGCCTCCAGAACTATGACATAATAAATTTTTGTTCATTTAAGCCACCCAGTGTGTAGTACATTGTTGCAGCTGCCCTGGGAAATTAAGACATGGTCCCACAGGATGCCCTGAAAATCAAAGTACCTTTAGTATTTTCTCTATTGGATTTTCTTCCCCAAGCTAATAACATCTAGACTCCTATGTGAACAATTTCTCTTAGTGGAAACAGGAAAGGTGTGCTTCCTACAAGCTGACACATTCAGACTGTGGTTCTAAATGACACTGACTTGGGTTGAAGACCTGGAATGTACAGCCACTCAGACCTCCTGTAGTGGGGACTTACCCTGCCTATCTGCCTGGACTGTTCTATCCACAGTTGTGCCCTAAGTGGGGCACATCAGTCTGCCTCTTGTTTGCTTGTGGTTCCTGGGGATTTGACAGTGACAAAAGACTAATATGTTCTCAGGAAAGATTCTCACAGAGCCATTCTACTGTTGAGGCTTTCTAGCTCAGTCACTTTTTGCAGCTGAATTCATTTCCTAATACATTCAGTAGGAAACATGTCCTTGGGCAACTCTATCCCCCATGGAATTATCTGATGAAGTGGGCTCTGTTAACTACTCAGGAGGCTTCATATGCTTTGATTACTGCTCATGAAGTTTCTGTTTCTTCAAGGAGCTTAATGAGGTTTTTCTGGGGGGCAAAAATCATAAATTTCCATTTTTTAGTAGCTCTGCTGATGGGAGTACAGATCATACATCCCTTTCACAGCCCATGAAACAATGCTTCTCGTTTATTTCTCTTGTGAGGTAGCAATTCAGATGTCATCTGGTCCATGGCATCTAAGAAATATTGAGAAAAGCATAATTAAGTATAAATATTAATTATCTTTTTAAAGATACATATTTAAAATATGTGATTTCTCAGGTTTGCAAAAGTATGTGATGCTGAATGTGCCTTGAGTAGGAATCAATTTCAATGGCCAAATGAATGATTTTGTAGCCTTAGAATATCTGCCTTCGTTTACTTTTATATTAACATAATTATAGAGGAAAGACAAAGTCTTTTTAGCAAATTCTAAATTATTTAAATGATGGGGTGTTTTTTTTTCTCCTCACAAATCTTTCTTGATTTATTTATTTATTTTTGGCTTTTTCATTTAAAAGTATTTTTATAACTTAAATGATTCTAACTGAATTCACGGTTGACAGCCAAGTGTTTTAATAACTTTTCTCCCTTAGTTTGACGGCAAATGCATCAGTGTGTGCTCGGCTGCCTGTCAGATCACCAACGGTGGCATCCATTTCACTGAGGAGGCCGGGAATATAAAACATATGCAATCAGAAGCATTCTAAATGGAATGGCAAATTTAGCTCATAGAACGTGCAGAATACTAATGAGCAAGTCTGCCGGGCCTGCTGTGCACTCGTGCATCGCAGACTGAGAATAATGACCTTGCTCAAGACTTAAGCAGAGAGTCATTGCAGTTGGCAACAAATAGATGCCTCTGATTACACTCCAGCCACCTAACCTCTCCTGGGACCTCGATATTAGCTCTACACAGGAAAACTGCTACCTCAATTCAGGTCATGCATTTGCTTACTTCTAGGGGCAGGGCACAGAGTAGGGGAAGGGGGTGTGGGTCGGGAGTTGGGTCAGGGGACGACCTTCACAGTCCACAACAGTCAAGCTTCATTCAAAATGCCTTCCTCTGTTTGCTGACAGATTCTTGAATTTCATTTTAAAAATTAAATAAGTCACCTCTTCGCTACTTTTCTCTTGCTGCTTACAACCTTTAAAAATAAAATATAAAGCATCTCTTAAAAAATGTCAACCTTCTATAAAAAGCAAAAAGGACTTCCTTAAACTGAAAGAAGGGGGATAGTGAATGGGGTTGGAAAATAGCTTCCTAAAGACCTTTTTTGCTCCTTGTGAATACGATGCAGAAACACAAAAGTTTCATTACTAATCTTAAAGTTCTCAGCTTCTTTCTTCTGCTTAATGTAGTCTGCTGTTGAAGTTTCCAGTTATATTTTTATTTCATTGATTAAATTCTTTAGCTTCAAGATTTATATATTTGGTCCTTTTTTTCTGTCTTTTTGTTGAGTCTCTCATTCAGATCATAAATTGTTTTACTGATTTTATTGAATTGTCTATTTGTATTCTCTTATATATCACTGAGCTTCGTTAAGATTATTATTTTGTATTTCTTTTCAGACAATGCATAAATTTCCATTTTGGGTGGATTAGTTACCGGAGCATTATTGTGTTCCTTTGGTTGTGTCATGTTTTCTTCCTTTTTCATACTTCCTGTGTTCCTGCATCGATGTCTCTACATCTGGTGGTGCAGTCATCTCTTGCAAACTTTACAGAGTGATTTTCATAGGGGAAAATTTTCACTTGCACATGGGCCTGAGGTTGCCAGTTGGGCAGGGTATGGTAGCTCTGTTTCCATGTGATTCAGTCTCCATGCAGCTTCTTTAGTTGTGGTCAACATTAGTGATGACTATGGGTGCCTTAGTGTTCTAAGCTGCAGGAGTCTGTGGTAATGGCAGTGGCAGTGGCTGCATAGGTTGTTAGAGCAAAGGCTTTATAGGTCCTCTTATTCTTGTCTTCCTCACAGTGGGGAGCCTTAGCTGTGGGGATCTTTCTTGGTATTGGTCCTACATGGCTCACAGGCAGCCATAGTAGCAATGGAATTCAGGGTACTGGTGCTCAAAGAAACCATGGGGCTGAGTTTCTGGGCTCAGGGTCTGGTGAAACTACTGTAGCACCTGGGACTTGAGGCACAAGTTCACTCTCCAAGGCACAAATGGATGCAGTTCTCCCATTGAGCTAGGGTGGGGTCTGTTACTCTGAGGCACACCCCAGTAGCTGGGGCCTGGGATCCAGGATGTAGCTGTGGTCCTGACGCTGGGGTTTGACTCTGAGAAAGGTGAGCTCTGGAAGCTCAGTCTGGCCCTATGGAGCTGGGCACAGCTGCAATTTGGGACCCAGAACCATCAAGGCATGACGTACCACACAGTGGTGACTCTAGACAGTGGGAGAATGGGACACAACAGTGGCCCAGGCTCTATGAAGCTATGTGCAGCAGCAGCAAGGACCCAAGAATGGCAATGATGCTACCATGGCATGGGCCTCAGGGATTGGATAACCTCACAGCAATGGCTATACTCCCCACAGAGGCAGGGTGCCTCAGCAGCTCAGACTGCCATGGGCTAGTCCAGTTCCAGGTAGATGGGGCAATGTGGATATTTGGCCTGGAGTGTCAGGTGACACAGCTCAGCCAAGTCTCTGATTCCCTGGGACACAAGGTGAAGCATCTGCTTGGTCCCAGAAAATGGGACTACATGTGTCAGTGGGGCCTCTAGATTCCTGGGGGTGGGATGCCATGTCAGCTGTGGCACTGGGAGGTGCAGCTGCTCTGGTAGGCTGGAGGCTTTGAGCCTCCTGGGGGCAGGCTGCTTCCTCAGCTATTATAATGGGGTACAACTGCTCTGGTAGTTTGAGGCTTTGGGTCTCTGGCAGTGTGGCACCACTTTGGCTTGGTCCTAAGGGGAGGGGACCCTAGGGACTGAGATGGAAGGGATGGAGCAGCATTGTGGTAGCTTAACCCTAGAGGGTAGGATGTAGTAGCAGCTCTGTTTGAGGATGATGTGCTATGGGGTGAGCACAGTTCAGTGGCAGCTAAGCCTCAGTGATGCAATGGCTACTCACCCTTGAAGCAGGACACACCCTAGCAGTGGCTCTGGCTGCAAGATGGTGCAGAGCAGTAACAGCATGGGCTATGGAGGTGTGGGGCAGGGCTCAGTGCCGGCTTCTTCTCTAGGTGCAGCTTAGCATGTGGACTCTGAGAAGCTCCTATAGCTGAACTCTGAGCCTGTGAGGACTGCAGGAATCTCCAGTAGTGAAGATTGCATGTGTCCACAGTAGTGATGGGGGCTACAGGGCTCCTCTTGCTTATCTTGCTTATCTTTTCCCTACAGAGCAAAGTCCCTTCTGAGCTGATCTTGAATGGGGAATGGAATGGTGAAGGTAAGGTGCTTCCTCCCTATCTCTGTGAGGCCTTCCGGGTTTCTGTGCTCAACAGGATTTCTGCTGCTTCTTTGCTGTTCTCCAGTGCTCTCCTTTAGTTATTTTGGTTGAAATGTAGTTGTTTATTGATTATTTTAGGGTTTTTTCCTTGGGAGGGAAAGAGTGGTAGGAACTTTTAGTTGGCCATATTGCTGATGTTATTCCTTGGTAAATATTAATAAATGTTAATATAAATATTAATAAAATACTCTCAAGAGTATTTTATTTCCATAAACAATATAAATATTAATAAAATACTCTCCAGAAATTTGCATTCTCATTAGCATATCTCTCTCATCCTGCTTTTAATAACATTGGATATTATCATTTAAAGATGTTTACTTTTTGCATAGATATAATGCTTATTGGGTTCATTTTAATTCATATAATAATGTTAAACTTTTTAATGTATTTATTGGCAATATATGTATCTTCTTATATGAGTCACTCATTGACTGACTTTCTGGTTTTTCTATTGGGCGTTCATGTGATTGAACAGCAGACTGATGGAATAATTCTTAGGAAAAAAATAATCTAAGATGGGAAGGAAATTGGTTTCTTGAACTGCACTAGTTTCCTCAGATTTGGGTATTTGCATATAGTTTCCCCAAATTTGAATATTTGCATATAGTTTGCTCCTTAGGGCTCTCACACAAGTAGCTGATGGGGCCCTGTGGGTGATTTTCTAATGCCTAAAATGGATCAATAGTCATTTTCTGAATGAAGAAATGCTCAGGAGGGAGAAGATCAGTTGGGTGTTTCCCAAGTTTGTCATCTATGATAATAGCTAATATTTTATTCATTGACTTCTTACTGTGCTCATTGAATCCTTTATGTAAATTATCTTAATTAATTTTCTCCAAACTCAAAGAGATAGGTGTATCCTCATCCTCAACTGATAGATGAGGAACTGAGGCTCAAAAAGCTAAATAACTTGCATGAGGTCTTAGAGCTAGTGAGTGGTGGAGCCAGTATTCAAACTCAGTTCATTCTGCCTTCAACCCAAACTCTTAATCACATAGTGAGGCAGCAGTGGGCTAAACCAGAAGTGAATGCGCGCCATTTCCTGTGTGAGGTGCTGCTGGCATTTTGCCATGCTATCTTCTTGAATCTTGATGACGCAGGCAGAAGGCGTTCAGAGAATCTACGGGGTGGAGGCTGTCAGTTTTTGGAAATGGTACTTTGTAGGGGACTCAGATAATCCAGACTGTGAAGGGGAAATGCTTCACTTGTTTAGGTGTTCTGCCAGGATAATTAATGGTCTCAGTGCTTTAAAGCATTCTTTCTTGTCTTTCAGAGACTCTTGGGACTCTTCCAACCTTGATGACTGGGGTGCACACAGAATCATACATTTTGGGGGTTTAGTGCAGCCAGGTTGGGGCAACCTCATAAAGTAAGTTGGAATGAGGGAAAGGATAATTCCCCTGGAGTCATGTACAAGAACTTCCACAGAAGCAATAGTCTCTTTGATTATTTTTTTTCCACAGCTAGTGAAAGGAATTCTATGTTAGAGTTAAGCATGTGGTTGAACTGCTATTGAAAATATGCTAAGCCACAGAAAATAACTTGGGTTAGATATGTAGGAACAGTCTGTCTGGTTTCTAAGCTCTTTGTAACAGCTAGTTTATCATTATACTCATGGAGCGTATGTGTGTTTATGGCAGATCCAAAATATCTTTGTGTGGCAAATGAAGGGCAGTGTGTCAGAAAGGAAAAGCAGAGTGAACCGGGGACAGTAATGAAGAGATTATTTTTGCTCCTAGCAATATACTGAAAGCAGCAAAGAATAAATCTTTCTTTGCAAATACATTTGAAATACTTTAAGCATGTTACTTGCATCTCTTAAATCCTTCTATAGAATCTACTTTTCAACCATCTAAAAATGCATTAGCTCTGCTTGAGGTCTGGATGTGGCAAAGATTTACTGTTAGTGTTTGAGTTGTTTTAGTCTCCTAATTGTCACCATATAAAAGCAACTCTCTAAGTTTGTTAAGGGATTATTAACTTGCCACTCTAATAAGCTTGGGAGATTAGTTTTCCATGCAAACCTTTCACTTACTTTAAGTATATTTTCCAAAGACTGTCTATTTTTATGAATATACTTAATATGCCTACGTCCCTTCTTAGAGTTGCCCTACGAAGCTCGCACTGTGCCCCTGTAACACTACCCTCCATTCTGTCCAGAGAGACCCTTAACGTCTTCTAACCATTTAACTGCTCCCTGTGGCTCACCACTTTTACAGCCTCCCTGTCTTCCAGTTTCAGCTTTTCCTCACCCTGCTCTGTGTTGGTGCTCCATGAGTGTGACACAGAGGCCTGTCTGGTGAGCAGAGGCCCAGCTCTACACTGAGACAGATTTCTAGGAAGTTGTTTTAGTAAATAGCTAAAAGTTATTGGATGCTGACTGTGTTCTAGGCACTGGACTAAAACTTTATGTGAATTATCTCATTTAATCCTCACAATACCCCTATGAGATTGATACCATTGATATTCATAGTCTATAGATAGGAGCACTGAAGGTCAGAGAGGAAAAGTGTCGTTGCCTGGATTCACTCATTAGAAGTGTTATTGGTCGGCTTAATGCTCACCTGAACCAGGATCTGAACCTCCTAAGCCTGACTGGGAGCTCTGCCCTCTGGGGGTAGAGTCAGGTGGGGAATCTGACAGGGCTTGTTGCCCTGAGACAAACAGGCAATGGAAACCACAGGGATGGTTCTCCAGAGAGGAGCAAAGAGGTTTCCTCAATCCTAGGCCAGTATTCTACTCAGAAGATTCAGGATGTAGGATATAATGATGGGAGTGGGTATTGCCACTCCTGGAGCTGAGAAGTCAGGAGAGAGACCAGTGTTCCCTTATCCCCTAAGTCCAGAGTAAGTATTGTGAGCACCCAAAGCATTGGGTTCAGAAAGCCCCTGACACTAGCATGTCCCTGGCTGTGGACTTTGGGAGTGTTTTTGAAGCAATTGGTTATTGCATTGGACAAACATCAGGGACATAAAATTCTATCCTGGCGTTTCTACTACATTCACTGTCTGAAGGGACATCTTTTTTGGTTGTAGCTTTTCATGGAGAGTAATGAAGTGAGATAAATCTCATTATCCTTAAAACAATGGAGTCAGCATTTTGATAAGACTTAATGTGTCCTCAGCCTCCATTTCACAAATGCATGTTTTTGTCCCTTCCCAGGTTGTGGGTTTTCTCTCTCAGAGATGGTTGAGGCCAAAGGCAAAATCGCCAGGAAAGGTGAAATGTAGGCTGATGTTTTAGCTCATTTTCTTTTGGGCATATCTTCCTGAGTTTCCTTTTCACTGTCTGAAGTGTCTGTTATTAATCTTGGCCACATTTAATATCGTATTATTATTTCCCCAAGTCACAAATTTGCCTCATACCAATGGACTAAACTTATGTTATTCCAAAGCTGAGTGGTTGTTTCTTTTCCTTGAAAGAAAATGCAGGTGAAATATCTTAACTTGAGTTAAACATATAATATTATCCTTGCTTTTCTATTTCTCAATCTTTGTATTCACCTGCCTTTTTCTTTAATAGCCTACCCAATTTTCCTCCCCAGTAACTTTCCCCACCATTTCTGCTGTTTTCACGGTTAACATAAATATAATGAGGATGATATTTAATCAAAATTGTATTGAATTGATTTGCTCTGGAGCTTCAAGTAGAGGGAGACAGGGAAACTGAAAAGTATACCAAAAATGTAGATTTTCGAGACAGCATTCCTCAATCCCATTGTAATGCTAGCATTTTCTCATTCTGTGTGTGGAAGGCGGCCATTTCACTATCCTGTGCCTTAGTTTCCCAACCTGCAAAATAAGACCTTTCTTATTTCTTAGGGATGCTGTGAGGATAATGTGATAGCATATTTGAAAGAGTTCTGAGCACTTAGCAGGAAAGACATAATCTGTCTCTTATTATCTTGGGTTATAAAGGAGACTAGCATAAGGAATAATTTGGGACAACAGTGCCATAAAAATAATTGCATACATTTATTCAACCTGTCTCCTACTCTTCCTTGTATATGCCTATTCTATTAGCATCTATCCTGGAGTGGGTAGATAGGGTGGAAACACTCCTAGACTGGTTGGCATGGAAACTAACCCTAGAGCATGCTGGGAGCATGCAGGCAGTCCTTGGACCCAGCTGTGTGGCAGGTGTAGCAATACCCTTCCCCCACAAAAATCACTATGGGACTAAGGAATGTCTAATTTGACCAGAACTAGAATAATAGAAATATAATTGAGTTGTAAATATGCAATTATTCCTTCCCTTCAAAAAAAAAAACAAAAACAAAACAAAATAGCACAGCACTAGACTACCTTATGGCAAGGGAGATTTTAAATTAGCCTTTCTTGGCACATCACACTCTGCCTTATGAAATTATTGAATTAAAGAAAGACTGACTGGGGCCTATATATCTACTGTGATAGATGGTTTTAGGAATGTCTGCTTATCTTATACCAGTACCTTTTCTCTGGAAACTTCCTCTCACCACATAGTACTGAATCCCAGGCAGCCATGTTTGTCCCAGGCCCACACCGACTGGATTAGAATTGAAGCCCAGATTCAAGATGAACAATCAGATTCTTTCTCCCTGGAATTTGGAATTTGAAATGATGGATTTTATTCAGTCTGGACTATTTGCATATGCCAGGCCCAGGAAGTGTGCCAAGGATTAGTCTGGTAGGTTTACTGTTAATTGTGTGTGTACAAATTTATCTCCTCTACTAACTTGTGAATTTATGATTAGAAAGACTTTAGTTTTATTCATCCAAATCCATCTGAACCCACCAGATCACTATCTTTGACATTTTAAACAAGAACTGTGAGAGTTATGAACCATCTTGGGGGTTTAATCATTCCTTCTGGAAAATCAGTGACTCCAGCTTATACATAAAAGTTGCAGAGTTGTGAAGAAATGGGGTTTAAGTGAGGTTGATGCCTAGTGATTATATTAGTCAGGATTCTGGCAGGGAACAGTTGGCATGCTTATTGCATAATTTGAAAATTTAATAAAGGGACTATTTACAAAAAGCATAGTGTAGGGAAACCACAAGGGATAGTCTAATACCCTGTAGCTAGTGGGTTTCTGTTACCACTTTTATGCCTGAGTGGGGAGAGTCACGATGTGCTTCTGGGAACCAGGAGAACACTAGAAAGCAAGAGGACAGGACAGAACAAAAAGCACTAGAGCTGTGTGAGGATGGGACCACCCACAGGAAAGTGAAGCCAGCTGAGGGTAACTCCACAGGCAGGCAACTGGGGGGACAACACCTAGCCTGACCTCACTCCCTCACATTCTTCTCCCTAGTCAATCTCCTTTTGTTGTTCCCCATTGGTTGAACCCAACTGGAAGCCAGAGGATAAGGAAACTATTGATACAATCCATGCAACTCAGCCTCCTGGGCAATAAAGCAGGGGGTAGAAGGATGTGGAGTGGATCATAAGGAGCAAACGGAGATCTGCAGCACGGTGACCTCCCTCTCCACTCATTCTAAATCAGGCTCTCATCTCCTCCTACATTGGCCAACACCTCTTCCCAGGTGTGACTGCGTGACTCCCCAGCTGTCTCTGTCCTCATCTGGATCTAATTTCTACCACCCACACTTGCACCCTGAACCCCAGATACACTGAACTACTTGCAGTTTGCCTTCAAGCCTCTTCATGTTTGTAAGTACCATGTACTCTGCCAGGAATGCCTTTTGCAGCCCTTGACTGCCTGTCAAACTTCTATTTAGCTTTTACAAACTATGGTTGCTTTTCTGCAGTTTTCTGGACCCATCCCAGTAGAGTCAGTCACTTTCCTTAATGTGCTCCCAGACCATTCTCCACCTTCCTATGTTCACACATGTTGCAGAGCCCTGTTAACACTGGTACGTGGGTCCTTGAAGGTTTCTGTATCTGCTGTACTCCTTTTGGTGTCTGTAGCACTTAACAGAGTGGCTGGTGCAGTCGATGCTCAGTAAATACTTGATAAATGAACAGTTTTTCTGCTTTCAATCATGCCTGTCTCCCATCTGCCTTGCACATTTCCACATGCCTTCTGGATTAATCGTTCCAAACCCAATCTCATTGTGATCCTCCCATTCCTAGACCTCACCAGTGGCTTCCCACTGGGCTCAGAATGGTGTGCAAGCTCTCTGATCCATGATCCAAGGGATCCATCTACAGATCCCTTCACCATGAGGCCTCTGCCTGTATTTCACCTCATCTTCTACCGTGCCTCCCCGGATCGCTCTCTACATCTCTCATCCCCATTCCAAGTCCTGCCGAACTGCCGAGCGCTCCCTAGGAAGCCGTACTCTCCCATATTTTGTCACGTTTGCATCTGTTCATCCTGTGCCTGGAATGCTGCCTCCATTTTCCAGTACTCCCCAACAACTCATGCCTCCCCTCCCCCACCCCAGCTCTTCCCCACCAGTATAGTTGGCAAAGGTCTATTTTCTTAAAACTTAGCTTACATGACATTTTCTCTGTGAAAATTTCTTTGAAAGCTCTCCCTTGCAACTCAACAAAGTTAGCAGCTACATTTTTACCTCTATGAAATTCCTTTGCATTGTGTGTTAAGATGATATGCTTACTTATGTGTCACTATTGTCTTTCTTATTTCCAGAATCTAACACAAAGCCGGGCACATATCATATGAGTAATAATTGTGTCTTGAGTGAATATATGAACAAAGGAATAAATTGATCAAACTGAGTCTCATGGCCCCTTGAACTATGCAGAGAACAACTGTCCCTGTTCTCTGGTTATTCAACATGTGAGGTTCTGCTTATCTAGGACACACAGGTAGACCAAGCCATGTGGGACGTAGCCAGTAGGATATAAGTAGAAGTACACGAAACTTCAGGGCAATGTCCTTAAAGGAAAAAGAAGTGTCCTGCTTCACTCCTTTCTCCTTTCTGCTGGCTCTGCTGTGGCTATGGGGGCTGCAGCTCAGACAGCCTTCTTGGAGCGTGAGTTAGAAATCACATGCTGAGAATGCTAGAACAACAGCTGGGGGAGCCTGGCTCTCTGATGACGGTGAAGCTGACATATCGGCTACATTGATGACCTACGTAGACTTTTAAATGAGAGAAAAATAAAGCTCTACATTTTTTAAGCCGTTGTTATTTTAAGATTTTTGTCATTTGCAACCAAACCCAATCTCAATGAATATATCCACTAAATCATTTCTACTGACTGAATCAAAGTCAAAAGTCATGAAAATTGTCAAATTATGTCTTATTTTTTTCCTTCCTAACTATTGTTGCTTCAGTTTTCTTTTGTGACTTTTAAAATCAACTTTCAGAGAGACTTATTAGGAGGCCTCAATTTAGATAAGCAAGGACATTACTCTTTCTCAGTGAACAGACTGATGCCTTATTCAATTTCAGAATTCCATCTTACTGTGATAGCTGACTTTCTGTTGACAGTGTCTATGCCTCAGCATCACAAAAATACTCAGCAGAGGTAGGTCTATGCTGCCAGAGTGTATTTCCTTTTGCTCCCAGTGGAGGATGCTACCTTCATTGCCAGAGGTGGGACCAATTTATATCTGCATATTCATATTGCTGGCACTTTCTCCTTCAAATCAGGGCCCACAGCTCCCCCTCCAGCACCTCTTGATCTGACGTTCATGACATATGCACCCAATGCATTGTAGCTTCTTGTTCTTGCTTTTCAGCATTATTTTAATTTTTTGTCTTGTTCACTTCTTAACAGTCAGAGGATGAGCAGTAGTTCAGGAAAAGAGAATCATTATCCACCCCTGTCTGGCAGAGTTCAGCTTACTCTGTCAATTGGGATTTCTATATTTAAAAGCTGAAGAGATTTTTGATTAGATGGATTTTTCTGGGAGTTTTTCATGAGGAGTCAGCAGCCTGTGGTTATGTTCTGCACCTATTAAAAGATGGAGTTGTAAAACTGATGTGAATGTAATCTCTTTTCAGGTTTCCATGGCAACAGTGGCAGCAATTCAGTGAGTAGCTTTTCCATTCTTCCTTCAAGACTTCCAGGCTATAAAATTGTTTCAGAAAACAACAACAACACAACCCTGTTCTTCCTTTAAAAAATGATATGTGCATTTAGATTCACTCTAATGAGGCAGTTATGAGGCTAGGAATATTCCCAGGATATGGGTGCACTAAGTAAGTGATTTTGCTACTAACAAGCTGTGTGACTTTGGGCAAGTCAATTATACCCTGTAAGCCTCAATTTCCTCATCTATAAAATATGAACAAAAGCAGTATCTACACAATAAGGTGCAGAAGGACTAAATAAAAAAAATACATGAACTGTTTAGTACAATCTATGGCTTATGATAACTATTAGTAATTATTATGAATAAATATTTAGCCAGTTGAGATATCATGTTAAGTTGCAAGTCTTCAATATGAGCATAACTGATATGGTTCTTTTAATATCAGCAGGATCTGTATACATGCCCTTTCTATCAATTCTGATATTAGCAATTTGTGTTTTCTCATTTTTTCTTAGTAGGGGTTTGTGTCTTTATATTTAAAGTACATAATTTATACTTGATCTGTATCCATGTATTTGGGTGCTATTTTTTAATCCAGTAAGAAAAACTCTGTCTTTAAATGGAATGTTTACTCTATTTACATTTAATATAATTATTGATATGTATAGTTATAAGTGAAGTGTTTTCTGTTCATTCTCTGTTATTTCTTTATTCCTTCTGCCCTGCCTTATTTTGGCTTAATAAGACATTATTAGGAGAGGATTCTGGGAAGATGGTAGATCAGGAAGTACCAGGAACCTGTCTCTTCACCTAGCTAACTAGCAGAATCTGTCTAATGTAACTTTTTGGAATTCTGGCTTCTATTAATATTGAAGGCTTGCAACTTCTAGGGGAATGCTTAGAAGGTATATTGAGGTTAATTTCAGTCACTTTGAACTCTTAATAGCAGCTTTCCCTACCCCTAGCCCTGTGGCAGGCACTGTGCATTTGTTTCTAAAGCAGGTTGTATGCAGCTTTAGGGTGGCCAAAAAGAATCTTTTCCTTAAAACCAAAGGACACTAGACAGTAACTCACAGCCATATGGAGAAATAAAAATCTCAATCAGGGAAATATATGGGCAATTATAGAAGCTAGTATTATTGTTACTTTGGGTTTTAACTCCAATTTTTGTCTTCTACACAATTTAAGAGACTAAGGCATTGAAAAGAATTATTAGTTTATGGTTTGGGGCACACAATGTATAAAGATGAATTATTTTATATCCAACAACTGGAAGAGCTGTAAAACAGTAGAGTGTGTGTATGTTACTGAAGTTACACAAGTATAAATTCTAATTAGAATGTTGTTATAACTTTAGGATGTTAAATGTAATCTCCATGGTCACCACAGAGAAAATAGCTATAGAACATACACACAAGTAATTCAGAAAGAAATTTAAACATTTCACTAAAAAATCAACTAAACACAAAAGAATACAGTAATGAAGGAAGTGAGGGACAATAAAGCTATAAGGCATACAGAAAACAAATAGCAAAATGATAGAAGCAAGTCCCTCCTTATCAGTAATTATATTAAATGTAAATGGATTAAACTCTCCAATCAAAAGACAGAATGGATAAAAACACAATATCCAACTATATGTTGTCTACAAAAGACTCACTTCAGATACACATACAATATTCTGAAGAATATTTCCAATTCTAGCTTAATAGAGTTTTCTTTAACCATATGAAAGTTTTTATTCTTTGAGCTTGTGTTGTTTCTAATGAGAAGCTAATAGTCATTCTTAACATTGTTCCTCTGTATATAGTATGTTTTTTCCTCTGGCTGTTTTTATTTTGGGGCTTCAGGTGCCACCATGCCCGGCTAATTTTTTCTATACATTTTTAGTTATCTTGCTAATTTCTTTCTATTTTTAGTAGAGACGGGGTCTCGCTCCTGCTCAGGCTGGTCTCCAACTCCTGACCTCGAGTGATCCTCCCACCTTGGCCTCCCAGAATGCTAGGATTACAGGTGTGAGCTACCATCCTCTATCTTCTTGAACACATATTTTAAACAGCTATTTGAATGTCCTTGTTTAATAGTTCCATCATGTGTGCCATTTCTGGAGCTGGTTTTATTGACTGATTTTTCTTTTGGTCATGCATCACCTTTTCTAACTTGTTTCCATGCCTGGTAATTTCAGATTTAATGCTGCAAATTGTGAGTTTTAAGGTTTTGGTTACTGGATTTTGTTGCTTTTCTTTAAATAATGTTGAATTTTCTTCTGGTACATACTTAAATTACTTGAAATCAGTTGGATGCTTTCAAGTTTTGCTTTTGAAAATTTTAGTCTATGTTCAGAGCACCTTAACCTAGTGTTATTTTTGCCCCACTACTAAGGCTTCTGAAATGTCTATCTGATGCCCACATGTCAGCAGGTCTTACCACTATGATTGGTAGAAACATTAACTATTTCCAGCCTTTGTGAGCTCTGGAAATTGTTCTGCCTACTTCTATGAAGTGGTTCTTTCCCTAACCTCAGATAGTTTCCTTTCATAGTTAAGGCCATCAGTTTTCATCAAAAGTCTTAAGTGGATCCTTCCACATATTTCTGGATTTTTTTTCTCTATGTAGATCACTCCTTTCCAGTATTTTAACCCACAAATTCTAGCCATGTCGGTCTCTTAAAGTTCCAATTTCTGCCTCCTCAATTTGATGAGATTATTAGACTGTATCTGGGTGCTCTATCCCTGTACTGCATCCTGGAAATTGCTTCCAGGGTATAAGATGATGCAATTGTAGGGCTTACTTGGCTTGCCCTTTCCCAGGGATTATAATCCTGTGTTACCTGTTGTCTGATTTCTGAAAACTATCATTTCATATATTTTACTTGGTTTCCTAGTAGTTCCTGGCAGGAAGGTAAATCTTGTTCCTGTTATTACCTCATGGCTAGAGAGTAGATGTCATCATCAGTTTTCTATTATCTTTTAAAAATTTGAGCCATTCTATTGGTTATGTAGTAGTATTTCATTATGGTTTCATAATGTGCATTTCCCTGTTGACTAATAATGTTGAGCATCTTCTCATATGCTTATTTGTCATTCTTATATCTTCTTTGTTGAAGTATGCCTTCAAAGCTTTCATCCATTTTTAAAATTTTTGAATTGTAAGATTTATTTATATATTCTAACTAGAAGGCCTTTATCAGAAATATATTTTGCAAGTTTTTTCTTCCAGTCTTTGGTGTGATTTTTAACTTTTTTAGAAGTGATTTTCAAAGAGCAATGTATTTAAAATTTGATAGAATTTAACATATCAATTTTTTGTTTTATAACAGATTTATGCTTTTGTATTTTATCTAATAATGCTTTGCCGAAATCAAGGTCAAAGAAGTTTTCTCCTTGGTTTTCTTCTAGACACTTTAGAAATTAGCTTCTATATTTACATCTTTGATTCAAGTTGATTTTGGGGTATCATGTGAAATAAGCATCAAGATTTATTTTTCCCATAGAGATAGCAGTTGTGCCAGTCAACTGTTTAGAAGACTATCCTTACTCTATTGAATTATTTTGGCAACTTGGCAAAAGTCAGAAATCTCATTCTGACTCTTCACTCTCTCATCTCTGTCTGTCTTTCTCTTTTTCTCACTGGCCCTTGCTTCTCTCCATCCATCTGTCCATCCATCTATCCATCTATCCACTCATCTATTCACCACTCACCCATCCATCCACTTACCTACCTATCCTATCTCTCAGTCTAGAATAAGTTTCAGTCTTCATATTACAATGCTCAGCTTTCAAAGACAGAAAACACTTAACCCTGTTACATTTCCATAACAAGTAGAGGGAATATAAATGTGACTTCTAACATCAATCATGTGTTAAAATAAATTCCAGAGAATTTTACTGGAGTGGGCTTAAGCCCCAAGACAATAGTTTCTTCAACAAAATTTATCAAGCAACTTAAAAAAATTAAAATATCAAACTGTGACTTAAAAAGCAAGCAGATGGAAGTCAAGATTATATTTATTCAATGCAAAATAATGCCAATTGAATGTAGAGTTACGGAGTGATCTGGGGTGAGAAAGTCCACATGAAACTGATATAGTTTTGTAATTACCTTTTTGAAAAACTATTCCTTCTGAAACAGTTTGAAAAATTGCTGTGAAAATCCTTTTGACAATTTGAAGAATCATTGTTAGAAAAAAATGTTGTTCTATTTCACTAGCATTCAGTTTTCTCTGGTGCTTTACTGCCCTTAATTGCAGTATTAAACAGTACCAACTTTAAATATCAAAAGGGGGAGGAGGAAAGGAGCCATCTGGAGTTTATTTCTCTTGGAGGCAAGATTTCTAATTGCACTTGGTTGTACTCTCGCTAACTCTATTGCTCATTCAAAGGTTTTCTATTTATACAGTAATCATGATGTTAGAATATTGTGTCTAGCCTTTTATTTGAAGAGGCCTTTATCATTTGAAAAAACACTTCCATATCCGTTACCTTATTTGATCCTTATAACATTCATCCATTCATCAGACAAATATTGAGTGCCTATGCTCTACCAGGCACTGAAAATACAATGGTGAAAAAGATGATTTTGATGGTGTTTCCTAAATTTATATCTCAAGCCAGTATATCTTCCTGTGAAACTTCAGTGTATCTAACATATTCAGTATATCCACTTGGATTCCTAATATGTATCTCAAAATTAATTAGTACATCTAAAACCAAACTCCTTGTCCCTGCCTCCACCCTTCTTTTCCCCCAAGCTTCTCATCTCTGTTCCAGATCTTCAGGCTGAAACCTGGGAGGCATCCCTAATTCCTCTCTTCCTTCCCCACCCCACATCCAACCTGTCAGGAGATCCTGTAGCCTCTACCTTCAAAATGTGCCTGGAATCGAAGCTCTTCACCCATTGCCACTGTTACCACCCCACTCACTGTTATCACCCCAAATCACTGTTGCTTCTTGTCTGGGTCATTGCTGTCATCGTCACAGGTCACATGCTTCCCGCAAAGCCTTCCTTCAATGTGTTCTCCACACAGCAGCCACAGTGGGCCTCATCAAACAGAAGTAGCTCCTTCCCTCAAGCCAGCCAGTCTTCCCATCTCACTCGGAATAGAACCGAAGTCTGCGCTATGAATTACAGGTTCTTCCCTTTCTGTCTCCTCCCACTGTGCTCCTTCCTTGATCAACTCCAGCCACACTGCCCTTGGAGCTAACAAACACAGGCCTTTGCCTTTGGCGTTCACACTTTCTGGAATGCTCCAGCTCCAGCTGCAAGCAGGTCTCGCTCCTTCACTTTTTCAAGTCTCATTAAAATGTTACCTCTTCAGAGAGACCTTCCCTGGCCACCCAGTATAAATGTCAGCCTCCTGATGTCCCATTTTATCCCCTTGCCTGCTTTATTCTTCTTCGCAGCACCTATTAACACTGGACATGTGTTAACGGAAAAAAAGCCAAACTATGTAAAGTAATTTTAAAGAGATTTACTCTGATAACACCTGACATGTTACAAAGTGATTTGCTTATTCCTTCAAGGCTTGACTTCTCTATCTGAAAACAAGGCCTTGATCTCCTGACTTTAACTTCCTGATGCATTCCCAGTACACAGGACAGTGTCTGGCACCTGGAAGCCACTAAACAATGTTTGTTAAATGAATCCATAAACAAATAAAAGGTCCTTACCCCCATAATCCTTATACTGTAATTGGAGAGAGGCAACAGACAAAAAAGCAGAGTCTGGGGAAGGAGTTGGAAACTTGGCAATGCGGTCAAGAGCAGCTGTGTGGTTGGAGGGAGACACATTAGATAGGAAGCCTCTCATTTAAAACAGGACCTGAGTAACAGGAAGAAGCCAGCCTTGCAGCAGAATCATTATTTTGTTTTTTATTTTATGGATCAGAAAACTGAGGCTAAGAGAGGCTGTGGGCCTTTTTGCATCTGTAGAGTAGTAGAAGTGAGTTTAAAATCCCCAGACTCTGACTGGTATTTGTTGTTCTTCACGTTAAATGTCAAAGCCTTTCACAACTAAGAGGACTAAAATGCAGCACTTATAAAAAACAAAAACAAAAAACAATCCAGCCTATCTCTTTGCTAACTTTAGGACAAGAATCTCCACCCCGTCTAGGCAGATTGGCAGCTGGCCACATGGAGACAGTTGGAAAATATATTTAGTTTTTCCTGTTTTATTTTATATTCAACCTTTGCTTTTAAGACTAGTGAATATTGAGCTCAGCCCTAGAGAAAAAGAAAGTCCCTGATTGTTCTCACTCAGACAGCCACTTCTTAAAAGTCATTTCTCTTAATTCCACGAAATAGTCCCAGAGGAGTGACCTCCTTCAGTTGCACAGCAATGAGCTTGTCCTGGTGTTTCTGGAATGCTGCTCCAGGATTTCTTTTTCAAATGGTTAAGTCATGCTGGTTGCTTTCTAGTCCTCAGAGCTCTCTCAAGGTTTTTATTTTCAAACAGAGAGCAATGCAAGACTGAGTCCTCCCTGGTTTCATTCCTGCTCCCTGTAGCGAATGGTAATCCTGCCTTGAGACACTGTGGTTCCCCTCTGTAAATAACCCAGGAGCCTTTGGCAAAGCGTGATTGATAACATCATTGGAAAAAAGTAAAAGAAATACTGACTGAGATGACCCATTCTTGTAATGGCTTGAGGCCTAATTGGGAATGTACCCAACAGCACAAAACTTTGAAAAGCAGAAACAAAATTCAAACGTTTGCTGACCTTAATGCTTAGTAATTTGCCACCTCACTACCTCATGCTCTCTTGCTCTAGTTTTCATTTTTAGATATATGACTTAACTAACTTCTGGGCCTGTCTCCAATGATGCAATGTAGAAAGGGATTGGGAGAGATTCAGGCAAGCAACACACAATTCCTAGCATGAGAAATGAGTTTCAAAATGAACGCAGGGGAAAGGACATTCTTCTTTTTTCTTTCCATTTTTAATTCTGAGTTTTTGTTTGGTTGGTTGGTTGGTTTTGGGTCAAAGAATAGAAAGGTTGGCGGTTGGTTAGTGCAATGTTTTAGTTAGGGTTCTCTAGAGAGACAGAAATGATAGAATATATAGAGAGAAGGAGAAATGAGAAGGGATTTATTAGAGGAATTGGCTCACTCCATTATGGAGGCTGAACAGTCCCAGGATAAGCTGTTCACAAGCTGAAGAACCAGAGAAGCTGGTTGCAAGGCTCAATTCAAGTCCAAAGGCCTGAGAACCCAGGGGGCCCTGGTGAGACATGTGGAGTCCAAAGGCTGGAGAACCTGAAGTTCTGACGTCCAAGGACAGGAGAGAAGGGCATTCCAGCTCCATAAGAGACAGCCTGATTAAGAGAGTTTTATTAAGACTAGTTTAAGGTATTATTAAAGAAGAAAAAGAGATTAATAAGGGATTTTCCCTGTGAGAAACAGAGATGGACATATTAGAATCATAGGAACAGGAAATGGTTCACTAGAAAGCCCCATTGAAAATATTCCAAGGGGTAAAAGAAAGGAGGAGAGTGTTGGATGCTCACTCAACATCTCAGAGCCTATGATGCTGGTAGGAAAGGAAAGAACAGGGGAGCTGACTCACTGAGATATAGAGTGTGGGAGAGAGAGAGAGAGAGAGAGAGTGTGTGTGTGTGTGTGTGTGTGTGTGTGTTTATGGGGGAGGACCACTATATGAAACTGCAGAGCAACTATATGAGATTCGAATTGGCTATGCAGATGAGGCCAGGGTCTGCAGGTGGGTCTCTTGGCATGCTGGAAATAATGGCACTATGTGTGCTTGATGGAAATAATTTAGTGAAAGCACATGATTGCTACATGAAATTAAAGTTGGAATAAAACATGATTTCTGTTTTTATGTTTGCATATGCAGGATTATAATTAAATGGAATAGTTACAAGAGGTGTGTGTAAATTATATTCCTGGCTTGGTGAAAGATAGAAACCAGCAGAGATGGGCCAGGAGCAGTGGTGGCTCCAGGAAATTCTGGCATATCTCTAGAAAGCTGAGACTGTTGAGGGCTTGGCTGTTCAGGTAGGAAAACCATCAGGATCTTAGCTTTTGAATTATCAAAGGATGAAGCTTTTACAGTTCAGGGAGAGGTATGAGCTCCCATGACTAAGGTTGAGAGAATTTTTAGAAAAGAATTATCCTGTCAATACCAGACTGTGCCTTGCTGAAAGCAGTTTTTCTGGTGAGAGCCCTGTTCCTATGGGCATATAGATTTGATCAAGGAAAACTGTTCACCCACATATCTACCAGCTAATGATATTCTCACACTGGTCTCTCTCTTTCTTTCTCTCTTTCTTTTGCTTGAAGCCAAGGAATAATTGGTTAAGTGTTTCATTAAATGTTAACTATTTGTTATTAATCTAAGTAACTCGGATCTTCGGACATGAGAATGAGAATCCAACAATCATAGTAGGTAGATTTATGGTTAACATTTGGTCCCTGATAACATTATTAACACATTGACTGCCACACAAAAAAATCAGAAACTTTTCCTTGGGGCCACGGTGTTTTATTATGAAAATAAAATAAAAAATTCGAGTGTAATTTAAAGGTAAACATAAATAGAAAAACAAAATTTATTGACTTCTATTCATTTAATCCATGTTTTTAGGATTAAATTGTCAATATTAATTGTAACAATAAGAACATCAACAAGTAAAATTTTACATAAGCTTTATGTGGCCCCAGGGTCAAAACTAGAGGGAGTTAAATACAATTTTCATAGCAGTTAATATGTTGAACTAGAGAAAGAATCAAGGATATAGAACATGATTTGGGGAACAGACATATTGAATTTGAGGTACATCCAGATTACAGAGTCTAGGAGATGGTGGTATATGCATATCTAGAGCTCAAGAAATAAAAATGGATTGGGGGTAGAGATTTAGGAATCATTAGTATATATGAATGATGAATGCAAGACTTAAGAGTGAATAAAATAACCCAGGATGAATGAGTGAGAAGCTGGTCAAGATAAGATCATTGGGGAACACCAACTTTAAGGGTGAATGGAGCCACAGGATCTCAAAAAGAGAAAGTGTTATGGGTTGAATATTTGTATCCCCTAAAATTCAGAAATCCTTGTGGGTTTGTTTGGGTTCTCAGCTCAGGTTCAAATCAAGATCTAGAGGCTCTGAAGAAAGAATCTGCTCCCAAGCTCATTCAGGCTATTGGCAGATCCCGCCCCTTGTTGGCTGTCCACTGAGGGCCACTCTACCATTCTAGAGGCTGCTCACTTTCCTCATCATGTGGCCTCCTCCATTTTCAAACCAGCAATGGAGTGTCAAGTCTTTCTTTTTGTCACTGTTGTTTATCATTGACACATAATAACTGTACATGTTTGTGTGATATTGTGATGTTTCAATACATGTATACATTGAATAGTGATCAAATCAGGGTAGTTAGCATGTTTATCACCTCGAATCTTTACCCTTTCTTTGTGGTGATAACTTTCAAGATTCTCTTTTCTAGCTATCTTGAAATATACAATACATTGTTATTATCTATCATCGTTCCTATGCTTGGAATCTCTCTGACTTCCTCTTCTGCCACCAGCCAGAGAAAATTCTCTACTCTTAAAGGGATCATGTAATTAGACTTGACCCTCTCAGGTGATCTCTCTATTTTAGTCAAATGATTAGTAATTTTAATCATATCTGCAAAATCTCTTTTTCCATTTACTGTAGACTGAATGTTTATGTGCCTTCAAAATTCATATGTTGAAATTCTAACCCTCAATGTGATGGTATTTAGAAGTGGGACCTTAGGAAGGTGATTGGGTCATGAAGGCAGAGCCCTCTTGAATGGGATTAGTGCCCTTATTTTAAAAAAAAGGCCCTGGAGACTTTCCCTACCCCCTTCCATCATGTGAGGAAGCAGCTTACTCTGAACCAGGAAGTGGGCCCTAATCAGACACCAAATCTGCCGACAAGTTGGTCTTGGACTTTCAACCTCCAGAACTGTGAGAAATAAATTTCTGTTGTTTATCAGCCTCCCAGTCTATGCTATTTTACTATAGCAGCCTGAATGGACTAAGAAACCATGAGATGTGACGTAATCACAGGAGTGATACCCCATTGTCTTCACAGGGGAGGGAACTGTACAGAGGTGAGGGTCTTTGAGGGTCATTCTTAGAATTCTGCTATCACAATTTAATGGCCTTCATTCTTTTAAATATAATTAGTAGTACCAAGTTTTTGGAATATAACTGCTCTTCTGGACACAACCAAAAGTCATTTAGTGAATAAGATGGGTGAACAATTTTTTATTTTGAAAAAATTGATTTGAATGTAAAGTAGTAGGAACATTGTGCTTGCGTGACCCATAAACAAGATCTGAAAGTAATTTCAGCATGGAGGTTTTCTTATTTCACATTTGATTATGCTACTGTAATGTGTTTTATGGGAACCAGTGTGTTGGGGGAAAAAACACGCATTTGAATGGAAGCATAAATACATGAAGCCCAAGATTCCCTTTCCCAGTTTTAGATAGACTGGTCTGAGTCCAGCATTTATTCACTAACAATGGAATTTGTGTCTTAATTTTCCTTTCCCTCCCACCTGCAAGTCACACGGGGCCAAAGGGGTAAAATTCTTGTCTAGCTCAGCAGTTCCAAAGAGGAGCAAGGCCTCCTGGGTGCTATTTGGAGAGATGGTGAGAGACAGCCTTTCGCATTTCTGTGGGGTTTGGACAGGCCCTGCATCTACCACAGGTGGGTGGTCTAAACGATCTGCAGACAGTTGAACTCCTCGGGGTTTGGGGTCCTGGGATATGCCTAGTATTTCAAAAGCAAGTCCATTCTGGACGGTTTTCTGGAGGCAAAACCTCAGAATCAAAAATGACCTCATTAAAATAAGGAGAGGCAGCTGAAGCTGAGGTCCCAGAGGGAGCTGTTTTTCCTCAAACTTCCTCTATTTGACTTTCTTCAGCCAAAAAGTAAGATAAATAAATAAATAACAAAGCCTACATGTTTTCCCCAGTACAGAAGAAACTGTCTTCCTAAGGCTGTCCCCGCTCTACTCTTGAGCTTTGTCCCATCACATGGTGAGAGGGAGAGAGGGTAATGGGGGAGAGAAGGGTGGCCTCCTCTCACCAAACCTAAAGGACACAGTTACAGAGACCAACGCAGGAAAAACACCAGACCTAAGGCTCAGTGCTGCATAAATATGTCAAATTCTGTGACAAAAAGGGAAAGGCAGGACATATCTATCAGAGATGAAAACCGTCTCAAAGAGCAAGATGATAAGAACCCCTAGATAGTGGCAGAATTTCTTAAATTTGCAAGGCTAGGACTTGTAAGATGTGCATTAAGTAGATTTTAAAGAAAACCTACCAAAAACCAAAATAAAAACAAAAACCCAACTTCTCTTAAGAATTGGTTCATCAGACTCTGTTAGAAGAAGCCTCCTTTCAATGAACTCCATTAATAATGCCCGATTATGACAAATGCTTGTCTTCTTATACAAAGAAACTAGCTTGGTATAATAATACAAATAATACTCTTTAAAGCATGTATTAATTTTTCAGATTTTTCATTGTGTCTGACCAAGATTCCCTCTCTACCATCATGCATCTTATGCAAACTGGCATTTTCTATTTCATTTCATCAATATGCTGGCCCTAAGATATTTTGCCCAAACTGTCACTGAAACAAACTAACTATTTAATGAAATTAACTAAATATTAAACTTAATAAACTCTTCTTTTTGCCGTTTTTCCCTTTCCTTTCTTTTTCTGGTCCACCGAGGATAAAAATTTCCAAATTTAAGATATCATCTTCTCAATAACAAAACTTCAAGCAACTCAGTGGATGGAAAATTTAACCTTGAGCATTTTTGAAATATGAGAATTAAAACTTAGTTTGCCACCTATTTAAAAATTACTTTCAAAATCCTTTGTGACCTGGAGAGAAAAGAACTTGGAAACATATAATGTGATGATTGAGAGTATGGGCTTACAGGTCAGACAGACCCACTGACAAATCCTGGCCCTGCCTCTTAATATCTGTGTGTGCAAATTACTTAACCATTCTGAGCCGTTTTCCTTACCTATAAACTGGGTATAATGATAATGAATACTAAATAAGGTAATATGTAAAACTATAACTCAAGCATAATTATTTTAAAGTTAGGTTTTTAAAAATCAGTGATTTACCGGCCAGGCGCGGTGGCTCACGCCTGTAATCCTAGCACTCTGGGAGGCTGAGACGGGCGGATTGCTCAAGGTCAGGAGTTCGAAACCAGCCTGAGCAAGAGCAAGACCCCGTCTCTACTATAAATAGAAAGAAATTAATTGGCCAGCTAATAATACATAGAAAAATTAGCCGGGCATGGTGGTGCATGCCTGTAGTCCCAGCTACTCAGGAGGCTGAGGGAGAAGAATTGCTTGAGCCCAGGAGTTTGAGGTTGCTGTGAGCTAGGCTGATGCCACGGCACTCTAGCCAGGGCAACAAAGTGAGACTCTGTATCAAAAAAAAAAAAAAAAAAAACCCACAAAACTGAAAGACAAAACAAATGAACAACAAAAAAATACCCCACCCCAAACAACAACAAAAAACAACTTCCCATAAGAACTAGCTCATCAGACTATGATAGAAGCCTCCTCTTCATAAACTCCATAACTTCAACCCTGAACTTGAACCTTTGTCTCAGGGGTATAGAAAGAATTTCATCCTCTATTGCTCCTCCAAATATTCTCCTCACCCACTTTCTTTTCATTCTGTAAACCACCCACCAGTTCGTCAACATAACATTGACAACCCTCTCTGTTTGTCTTGGCTGATTGGCTTTTTTGAGTACCATTAGAAGCATTAGCCTTCACCTGTCTTAGTTGGGTTGTTTGATCTGTAATGAGCTGGAATGCTCTTACACTTACCATTTTGGAAGAGGTTAAGTTAGATCCCAGGGGTGCCTATAAATGCTCCTGTTAGTTACAATGTCTTTCTTTCCTTGATATAAAACCCTGGCAAATAAGAAATGACAAAATGGCACTAAATGTCTTTCTCTCTGGAAATAAAAGTTCATTGCCTCATTTAAGGAAACTGAAAGAAAAAAGATATTTTGTGTATGGTTTTACATGCATAAAACATACAAATTATTATGTGGAATACCTGGGAAGAAGAATATAGTTTTTTTATGGCATGTTGGTTTTTGGACATTCCAGAGCAGGGATTGGCAAACTATGAACCATTGGCCAAAATGGCTCTCCTGCTTGTTTTGTTAGATAATAAAATAAAATATAAAATAAAAGTATTATTGAACACAATTGGGTCTGCCTCTTCACCCACTGTCTGTGGCCACTTTTATGCTTCAACAACTGAGTTGAACAGTTGCAACAGAGACCTTGTGGCCCACAAAGCCTAAAATATTTACTGGCTAGTGGTCCCTTACAGAAGAAGTTTGCTGACTACTGTGCATTTAAAGTAAGACGAAGCTTTCTCGAAGTTACCATTGGTTTGCCCAGAGTGTTTTGTCCATCTGGTTTGGATACAGCAGCCACATTACAATTTCCTGGAATAGTCCTATCAAATGTTATTTCCCTATTGCCCTCATTTGTATATATATTTATATATCAAATTTAATACTATCAAATTTATATCAATTTGATAGTATGTTTTGTTCTTTGGTTTAAAAACTACAGCCCCTATGCATATGAATGCCAGGGTTCCCAATGAGGATGGAAAAACAGAAATTGTCAATGATCACGGGCTACGATGACCACTGTGTTGAATCAACATGATAATTATTAGTCCTGAGGCTTTCAAGATATTTTGAAAATGCCTGCTTATTGCAGTTTGGCCCTTAATGTTAGAACATATATGAGAATTTTTTTTCAGCCACAGAGAAAAAGCAAAGGGAATTTAAATCAGCAAATGATTCCCCAGCCTCCCTCCTCACCTAAGCCATCTAAGGCTGTAAAAACCTGTTTACAAGAAGTATCCTTCAAGAAAACAAGATTCCTGACATGAATAGATCCTAAATATGTTATTATCTTGTACAAGATAACCTGGCAACAGCACACTTTGAGAGAGTGCTTTACCTTTGTTCAGTAGCATTTTTCAGTGACTGTGGGATTTATGGTGATAGGTAAAGTCTATTGAACTAAACTAGGTAGCCTAAGAAGAAAACACAGATAAGTGAAAAAGGAGCACTGTTATGGAAAGAAAGATACGCTCTCTAGAAAGTCTTTATTGTCCCACTGCTTCTCGTGCATGAAAAACACAATTCAAATATAGCATTAAAAAGATGCGCAAAAACAAATCATGCAAAAGTAACCTGCAAATGTGTGAAGATGATGTATTGCCTGGAAATTGTCCTTTCATTGCTCAGCAAAGCGCACATAGTTATTTCAGGCTGCTCCCTTAAATTCCTGACTTACTAACAAATTAATTTTTTTATATAAGTGCCCTTCCTATTCTGTGGAATTCCCTTTGCTGCCCTCAGGAGAACAAATTGGAGCTATTTCGAGAACTTGCAGGCTACAAAAGTAGAAGGCTCTAAAACTTTGAAAAAACAAGAACAGCTTAGTTAAGGATGTTGGTTTGGGTGTGTAGTTTTAAATTATGTCCATTATACCCACCCAGAAAAACTTGGAACGCTAGGGCCAGACTCAGGAAAGTGGTACAGCCCAGCTTTAAGGCAAGGAAATGAGAATTTGTGTTTTACAGAGGAAATGGAACCAAAACCTAGATACATCATTCAGTTGCAGTATGAAAGCAAAATCGCTAGGTAGAGAGGGAGGAGCAACCTAGACACAGATCAGTTGATTTCTGGTGAGAGCTCTCTTCTTGTCACGCAGATGGCCACCTTCTGTCTGCTCATGTGGCCTTTCCTTGGTGTGTGCGTACACAGAGTGAGAGCAGTATCTCTCTTCCTCTTCTTGTAAGGCCACCAATCTTACTGAATTAAGGCCCCACCCTTATAATTTCATTTAACTTTAAGGACCTCCTAAAACCCCTATCTCCAAATACAGTAAAATTGGATTAGGGCTTTGGCATATTAATTTGGGGGAGATTGAATTCAGTTCATAGAAGGAGCGTGGGCTGGCCTGGCACTGATGTGTCCGAAATGCGGAAAGATGAGGCTGCTCTGTGAGTGCTGAACAAACTGCAAGCTGAGACCAGCCCCCTCCCCTGGAAAGAAGCGCCGCTGCCAGGGTGAAGAAGCAAAGCTGGGTGATGTGGACAGGGACCCCATCCTTCCTCCTCAGGTCTTCCAGTGTCCCTCCAGAACCCCTGGCAGAGCAGAAATGCAGTTGGCAGAGTCCCACCTCCAACGTCACAAAGCGGAGTCCAAAAGGGAGAAAGTGCAACCTAGAGGCAAGAGCTCAATTACTGCCTCAGTGCTGCTGGTCGCCTGTTTTAACATCTGTTCTTCTCTTCATTCTTAATAATAGAATTCTAAATTTATTTGGAATAGCAAGACTCCATCAAAAAACATTTCTCAGCCTTCCTGGCAGCTAGATATGGTCATGTGACCACATTTGGCTAATAAATGTGAATGAAACTATTATGTGGGGCTTCCAGGAAGTTTTTAGAAAGTTTCCTTGCCCCTTCTTCCATCATGCTGCCCAAATGTGGATGTGATGGCTGGTGCTCTATCAACTACATTGGACCATGAGGACAAGACGCGCCCTGAAGAATGGCAAGGAGCTGTGGAGTGCTTTGACGACCTTGTGAAGTAGCCATGCTAGTCTTCATTGCTGATGTCCAGATTTCTTTTACGTGTGTGGGAAACATTAACTTCTCTCTTGTAGGGCTTTTCCGGTACATGCAGCCCACACTAACCCTAACAGAAAGGATACTAAGCCAGCTTGGATAGGTAGATCCAGCTTGCTTAAATGGTGGTCATCCATTTCAAAGTATTTTCTCTCCTGCCGCTTCAAATTTTAGTTGGCTTTTTTATTAAATGAATTACTAAAAACCCTTTCATTTGCATATTTAATTGGATTAAAAACCTTACTTCTGTGAGGATTAAAAGAACATGAACCATCCATAGTTTAGAATTGATTTGTTTAATCAGATTGTTTTGGTTTTTGTAACCCAAGCCACACTTACCTCCTGCTTCTCAAATGTGCTGAGCATTTCTGCACTTGCTGTTCCTTCTATCTGGAATGCTTTACCTTCAGGTGTTTGCATCACTGACTTACTGCCCTCAGGTCTCTCCTGATAACACACTCCTTCTTCTCCAAACCTTCTTTTATTATTTTCCTTTTGTTAAACAATATATTTATTATTTGTTTATTTTATGTCTCTCCACCATCCCCATAATTCTCACTAGAATGTCAGCTTTATGAGAATGGGGGCTTTTTTTAAATAGTAATTTCACAATAATCCCATATTCTTAGCATAAAAACTTGTATAGTGCTTACTAGATGCTCAAAAAATATTTCTTGAAATTAAATGAAAGAAAAAGCAGACAAATTAAGGTACATCAGTTAGACATTGCTTCACAATAGATGATTCAAAACTCTGTCGTAAAACAATGAACAGTTTATTCCTCATGCATCTGAGTCATGTGGATGGTTCTACTGATCTGGGCCAGGCTTGGCTGGTCTTGGCCGGATTTGCTTATAAATTTGTGATCTGCTGGCAGGTCAAATGAGGGTTGGCAGGTCTCGGAAAGACTTAATGCCTTGCATGACTGAATGATTAACTGGCTCTTGGCTGGAACTAACAGGATGACTGGTAACTCACGTCTCTAATCATCCAACAGGCTAGACTGACCTTGTTCTCATAGGATGCAGGGACCAGACGGGTGGTGGGGGTAGGGGGGAGGTATCAAGGAAGCATATAAGGCTTTGGAAGGCTTCTTGAGGCCTAGGCTTAGAGCTTGTATGTCATTTTCACCGCATTCATTGTTAAATGCAAGTCACAAGGCCATCCAGGTTCAAGGGGTGAGTAAATATATTCCACCACTTGATGGGAGGAGCTACAGATCACATTGGGGCTGTGGTTAATTTAATATGGCTGTCAAAGAAACTGAAAATGTTAAATAAATTGAACTACCAACTAAGCAAAGAAAGTTCATGGCTAACATGGCATAAAGCTTACAGTATTTTTTCATATTTCTCTTGCCTTCATTTGCATCTATGTGACATCTTTCTGACGCTTTCTTAAACAGTCATTATTGAGTTTTCTTTCAGTATTGAACTTGACTATTGAGTTCTCTAATCTTATGAGACAAAGAAATGAAGAAAACAACACAGGAAGATACTAGATGTCTTAGTTTTATATTGCCGCTGCAACAAATTACCACAAATTGTGTGTCTTAACACACCTATATTGTCTTACAGTTCTGGAGGTCAGAAGTCCAAAGTGGGCTTCATATGTGCTAAAATCAAGATGTTGGCAGGATTGCATTCTTCCTCAAGGCTCTAGGGGAAAATCCATTTCCTTGCCTTTTTCCAACTTCTAGAAACCATCTGCATTCCTTGGCTCATGGCCCCTTCCTCACATCACTCCCAACCTCTGCTTGTCATCATCACATTTCCTTCCCCAAGTCTGACTCGTTGACCTGTCTTTCACTTCTAACAATGTTTGTGATTACACTGGGCATACCCAGATAATCCAGGATAATCTTCCCCATGTCAAGGTCTTTAACTCAGTCACATCTGCAGAGTCCCTTTTGTCAAGTAAAGTAACATACTCACAGGTCCTGGGATTAGGACCTGGACATCTGCAGGGGCAAATATAAACACCAAACTAATCCGTCCCTGGCCACGTAGCCTCTACATTTTCCCCAGTGTAGGAGGTTTTTAGCAGATGTTTATAGAGTATTGAGGCCTTCAACAAGTAGGGCTTGTGCCTAAGACTATTAAACTGATTTGTCTCCTGAAACCCTCAGATATAGGAATAAGCTAGAATTAGTTAATTTGATATCATTATGTTGCTGCAGAAATACTAATATTTCCAAGTATGCATTCATCATCCGGTAATTGTTGTTAAGCCACTCTGAATCACTGTGTGATTCATAAATTATTCTACAGCATTGGCAGACAGAATTGCCAGTGTTGTCGAGCCTTAAGATGCTCTTTAATTTTTGGAAGGATGGTTTTGCCCTAGCTTTCTTCATTCACCACTAGGAATCATAATTCTTCACGAAGTCTTTAACCCTGCGTTTGAATCTTCCCAAGGGACAAGCTCCACACAAGCTCCTCATCAGTGCCCCTGGGCCTCTAGTTCTGGGTCATTATGGCACTCTGTAGACCCTCAATAATCTTGCAGACAGACTGTCTGGTTTAAGAATATTCATTGCAATTTAATTCACATTAAACCAGCCTCCAGGTACTAATGTGGCACTTAAAGGAATCTTGCTAGACTGGTTGACTTTTTACAGAATACCTGCCTTATGTAGAGTCATGCATTGCAAAGTATCTGGAGAAGTCATTTAGCTCTCCCCTGAGGACTTTGTCTTGCCTTTTAAAATCCACCCTGTCCTTTAAGAGCCACCTAAAATCTCACTCTGGGAATTGTTTCTATCAAATTTCAATTCTCCTGATTGGGAGCACTTGATAAAGTTCAAGCGCCTGAGGAAGGTGCTGCTCAATCACATTTGAGGGTTGTGAAGCCAGAGGGAAGATGTTGACAGGTGGGTCCTAGGGAGGATGCTGAGGTCAAGGCCAGGACAGCAGGTCCAAAGGAGGTTCATTCATCAATGGGGCTTAGGCAAACCTGGGAAGATAGGGAGGCCTGCCAAAAATCCGGGGATACAGGATATAGGAAACTAGAAGTGAGAAGAAGCTGGAGGAAATGGACAATAGGAGATGATGAATGAACCCTGGGGACAAAGTACAAATACCTGTAGCATATTATTGTCACTTCTAACAAGGCTATGAGATTCACCTAGATTCATTTAAAGTGCACTGCAGCTTTGCTTATAGTAGCGAAAACAAACAAATGTAAAGGGGCTGGTTCAATAAATTATAATCTCTGTGATGAACTTGTTATCTCTTGATAAAAGAATAAAGGAGACTCGTATGTGCTGTGACATACTATTAAGTGAAGAAAAAAAGCAAGGTACAGAATATATACAGGAAGATAAATGCATATTTCTTTTCCTGGAAAGATGCACAAGAAAATGCTAATAGTGAGTGCTTCAGGGAGTGATAGCGGGAAAAGTGAAAGAGATTTATTTCTTATTTTATACCTTGCCGTACTGTTTGAACTTTCTAATCATAAATCTATCTATCTATCTATTTTTAAATATCAGCAGTGGTGATCTGGGTGTTAGGATTGTGGACCTTTTTTGTTTTCTTCTTTTTACTTCTTAGTGATTTTTAACCCAATAAATATTTTTAAAAAATAAATTATATAAAGGAGCACAGTAAGACAAACATCTCTAAGCAGAATCATTCTCTTTTCTCTACTTTTAAAGCATAATTATCTCTCTTTGGCATTTGTTTTCTATTTTGCATTATTTTCACATAGCTAGTAAAGGCAGTTTCAGGACTCGAACCCAGGACTTTCTGACTGTAAAGTTTGGGATGTGTTTCATATATTAACTCCCACTGAAACTCTAATTTCAGGTCTAACCTGCCTTGCAAATGGATAGGCGGTACTCTCACCCACCTAGGGAAATTTCATTTATGGAAGAGAATATTTGCAATCATGAAATGCTTATCTTTTCTTCTTAACTAGATTATAATCTGTTTGTGAGCAGGAACCATGTCTTCCTTTCCATTAAAAATAAATTGCTCCTCATCTGGAAGCTTGCAGAGTAAACACTTACATTTGTGCTGAAAAAAATTTGAATAATTTGTGTGCACATAAACGTGAGCAGTAAGTGTCCTAAGGTACCAATTATATGATTACACATAGTTTTCATCTGTGAAGGGTTGCCTGGAGCACTGTCGAGAAGAACAGGATCAATTAGCAATGTCTGCTGCGGGACTGCCCTGGTTTACACCTGTTGTCATCATGTAATTTAGCTCTCGTTTTCACTCTCAAAAGTGTCCTGGCTTACACAATAAATTAAACCACCCTAGCTCTGGGGGTGCAGGAAAGGAAGTGGCGGTATATGTGCAATGTATGTGTCATCACGTGCTAATTGTTTACTTTTACAAATGTAAGAATTCAAGAGACAGGATCAGCACTGTGCAGATGAGCCATCTGGACTTGCCCGATGCGGCAGAAATGAAAGCGCAGCGAAGACGAATGAGCTGGAGAAGAGCAGAACTGGGTGGGCACCCGGACGACTAGCGCCCATCACAGGCAAGATGGATCCTGAGCACAAAGGAGTCAGGGAACTTCCCTGTAGATGGGGGTGGAATTTGCTCCAGGCCTGGCCAGGATCTGAGCCCACAGATTCCAAGATTTGGAGATTTCAGCTGGGAAGGTCTGGGAGGAAATTTGCAGAAATGGAACATCTATTCTCTAGGGATTGGGGTTAGCTGGAGAAATTCAGAACATAGAGGCTTCTAGAACAGCAGCAGATATCACAGGATTCGATTGTTAAGACTAAATAGATAGCAAGAGTTCACTTATCATTTGCATCCAACTATTATACAAAGAGACCAAGCAAATGATGAGTCCCTGTATTACTAGCACTTCTAGAAAGTATGAGTGAGAAGGTCAGTGACTATAAAACTGGTTAATAGCTGGTTAATAGCTGCTGAACGTACAATTTTTCTACTGTTTCCATAAGAGGTGGTCTGTAGAATAGCATAGTGATGAAGAGCTTTCGGTCTGGGGAAGAAACAGAGCTGGGTTAAGACTCGAATCTGCCACTTACTACCTGTCTGACTCTGGACAAATAACCCAACCTCAAAGCCTCAGGATCTTCATCTGTGAAGTGGGGAAAGTAAGAATGGTGACCACATAGGGCTCTTGGGAAGATTCAAGAAGATAACAGAGAACCTGGCAGATGGCAAGAGCTGAATAGATGCCAACCATGTCACTTTTATTAAAGACAATAGTTTCCTGTCTGTATTCATGTTGACTAGTGTAGTGTCTTGTCTTGCTGGGCTTGCCCAGAAGGCTGCACCTCTCTCTTGCATGTGATGAGAAGGGCTGCTTAGACATGGCAGCTTCCACTGTGGTCTGAGGCTCTGGTCAGTGCGGAACTCAGCACTGCCAAACAGCTGGGAAGTGTCCTGGGTGTGCATGCAGAACTGGAAACTGGCCTCGGGGAGAATTGTTGTGGTGATAAAGAGGTTGCTATTTTGGCTTTCTCACAGCAACTGATGGCCCAGAAAGAACGTTTCTGTCCACTTCCATGGCAGATACATTCCAGCTGCTGTCTGCTGAACTGCCCTCATTCCCCACCCTTAGATAGCACAAATATTTCTCCTAGGTATATCTTTTCTCCTTAAAAAGGAAAAGAAAGAAAGAAAGGAAAAGGTATTTTTTACTCTTGTTATTGCCCAAATAGAGCATGAAAAATAATTCGCCACTCATTCACGTTTCCATTTTCTCTCATTTTCTCTCTCTATACCTCACCAGTCTGGAAGATGTATGGCAGACATACCCTGCCAGCTGTGGACTTGTCCCACAGCCATTTTTCCTTGTGACAGCTCATAGAAATGCTGCATAATAGGTCCTGTGTGAGTATGAGAAAATATTGAGACAATGTCAGGAAGATCGAGAAAAAGGCAGCTGGTCCCATGGATGGATCTGCACTGTCTCCATGGGACAGAGCTTTTGAGGGAAGAACTATAGAGGCTGATGATACCATAGGCGAGTGGTGTTATTAACAGCTAGCAGGTAGAGGTAAGGTGGAGTTTCTTTGGCTGCTGTAGTATTTACAGCCAAATCTTCCCCAATATCCAGTAGGCTAGAGATTTCATACCTGATATGTTTTTTCTTTAGTGTTGAGAAGTCAGAGAATAGTCAAGGAACATGTGGCCTCAGTGTGCCCTCACGTTCATTTCCCATCCCCCACTCCGCTCTATGGCAGTGAGCCTGACCCCTGAAGACTGCGACTCCCAGGCTCCCGGGTCAGCTGGCTTCTGGCTTTTAAGCAATGAGAGGTGGGGAGTGGGCGTGCAGGAGGAAGGGAGCTCACAGGACAGCCCTCTGCCTTGGGTGGCTTCTCCAGCACTCCCTGAGTAGACTTGCTGTGGTGCCAGCTACTGTCAGGCGACCCTGGCTCTGGGCTCCGGTAATCACCACTACATCCCTTTGTCCCTCTCTGCCATAGTTAATCTCTGCATTGCCTCCCTATTTCCTGTCTGGCTTCCAGCTCCTCCCTCACCTGTGTACCTAATTCCCTGCATTGATTTCACCCCCACTTTTTTTTTCTTAATTAAGTGATTTCTTTTTTGGACCTTGACTGCTAAAAGTATTAATAGACAGTGGGGAGAAAAATCAAGCATACTTAAATACTTTTCAAACAATAAAAGCAATGAACATTTGTTACCAGATGACCTGGGAAACAAGTCAACTTACTTCATATAAACATTTGGAGGCCATTTATAATTAGATCTTTGCTGTTTGAACGAGTCACAGTAGTTTTAAAATTTGAAAGTCAAGAAAAATGTGATGTGAAAAAAATCAAAAGGTCTTTAGCATTCCCCTTGACCTTTGTTGACAGAACTCGTGGAGACTCAGGAAGTCTCTTCTACCTGCTCTTGCACGGCCTGATGTGGGCACAGGGTCTGGAACTACTCGGGTTCTTTCATTCCTTAGCCTCAAGGCCTGTGTGAGTGAAACAGATTTATTTGTGCCAGGAAAACTATATGTTACGGCAACCAGTTCCCTCTTTTTATTTCTTGGCGCCATCAAGCCCTCAGTGTATTGGAGTCTGAGGTTTTGTTAAAAATGCAAAAACATACTTTCTATTATTATCTCTAATTTTTCGGAGAGGAACCCTCATAAGTGTTCAATACAGCTTTTATATACAGGATACATAAAGTGTGGTAAATATACACACAGCATTTGTGCTCCACTGCTCTGAAAAGCATGCTTTAAAAACTAGAATTTCAAAGCAGCCTCCTTGAGGACATTTAATTCCACCTGGGACTTGGGTGGCTCAAGCCAGGCAGCAGCTCAGGCGCTCTGTTGACTTTGCACACCTTCAGCCACAAGGCAGGAATTCACAGCAAACCAGCTTTCACTATAGTTCCAATAAATTCAGAAGCAACCAGGCCAGTTCTAAAACAAGGCCTTCATTTATAGAAGAAACGTGTTATATAGAGTGATATTCAACTGCCAAAGAAGCCATCCTGATTCATTTGATAGGAACAGCCATTTGGAATTTTCTGAGCACTTCACATGTCCTCAAGGCTTCAAAATGATCAAAACTGACATATGGGTTATGTTACTTACATGCATTTGTTAACAAGATGAGCTTATCTCTCACTTCATCCAAAAAAACAAAAAGTTAAAAGGTGTATTTCAAAAATTCATTTGTGGATTTAAGAAAAATTGTTTCCTACACCATACCGTAAGAGGCACAGATTACCATACAATTTGCACAAGGACTTTGTAGTTGTGCTGCTTAGAATTTTTCAGCTAGTAGGATGCTTGTGTGACAGGATGATTTGTTGAGACATCATTTTTCCTATTTTACTCATTTTCTCTAGTTTCCAGCAGAAAGGCAGTTTTCCACGTTCTCTCCACTCCGGGGATGTCCCTGTCTCTTGCCAGCAGCCTTACCTTATTGAAGTGATTATGTCAGGTAGGGGGAGGCGTGCAGGGTGATTCTCTGGAAATGCACAATAGTAGCTCACTGGGTGGAGAAGGTGAGGCCAAGAGAAACCAAGTAACTTGCCTAAGGTCACATAGATAGGAAGTAACACAGCTGGATTGGAACTCCTATAATAAATAATAAATAAATGTGAAATAATAGTAAGCGCTAGCTGTGATCATTACTAATATTGTTATCTATATGTATTAACCCTGCCACTCTGGGTTCCATCCCACAGCTCAGTTTTCCTCATGTATTCCATGAACATAGGAACACTTCTTAGGATACGGAGAGCTGGTAAGTGCAGATCAGAAACTCATGCATATCTGAACACGATCATCACTATGAGTACACCATCCATCCTATTTCATTTTCTTTTCCTGATTTCCCATCATTAAACAATACATGCTACCATAACATTTTCCCAAGCTACCATCTAAACCTGCCAAGTTCCCTGCTGTCCCGTCTCCTCCTTACCCACACGCCTTGATCCTCCTGCTCCTCGGGCCCTCCCCACCCCCCCGACTCCAACACCCACGGATGCCTGGTGGCTGGCTGGAGTTAGGAATCCCCCACACTGCTTCTGTCAGCAATAACCTGAGTTCTTATTGTCACTATTGTTTATTTGTTTATGTATAACAGCTTAATTTAGATAAAATTCACATATCATATGATTCATCCTTTTAAAATGTGTAAATCAAGGTTTTTAGTGTATTCGAGTTGTACAACTGTCACCACTATTTAATGTTAGAATATTTTCATTATCCACCAAAGAAACACTATACAATTGTGTATTTTATAAAATAGTATGAGGAATATCTTAGAAAATAAGAATTGAAATTACGTGTGGCTATCAGATAATCTATAGAACAAATACTCTTTAAAAGCAAGAGGTAGAGTTTGTCTGTTTGTTTGTTTTTAGTAAAACTTAGAATGGGAAGCTCAGGTGCACATGCTATGCCCCAGCAATTCTATTAATATCTCTGGTTATACATGAAGTAGCAATGCAAGACTATGTGAACCAGGAGATATGTATAAGAAAATTCATAGCAGCATTACTTATAATAA
>CAUYRT010037089.1:0-18043 GCA_963574885.1 Lepilemur ruficaudatus | reverse complement strand
GATTTTCAGTGAATTTACCGAGGTGTACAGTTAATCACATAAATCAGTTTTTGAGGAATTCCTTTCCCCTATTGAGACCCCTAATTCCACTCCCCAACTACTTTTCAAGCATGTCCCACCCCTCCACAGTGTCCACCACATTGCTCAGACTTGGGTTTACCCACCACCCCCTAAATCCCTAGTGAACACTCCTACCATTGAGCACCATAGTGTAAATCAGTCAATACCAATTTGATGGTGAGTACAAGTGGGGCCCATTCTTCGGGTCTTGTGTCACCTCACTTGGAATAATGGGCTTAAGCTTAATCCAGGATAATATAAGCGGTGCTAGCTCACTGTCATTTCTTAAAATTGAGTAATATTCCATTGTAAACATATACCAAATTTTAACAATCCACTCATGAATTGATGGGCACTTATTCCTATAGAAACCCTCACCGCTTCACAAAGTCTTGGAAACTAAACAATTTATTATTGAAAAATTCTTGGGTCAAGGAGGAAATTCAGAGGGAAATCAAGAGTTTCTTCGAACTAAATGATAAAGGAGACACAAGTTGCCAAAACATGTGGGATACAGCAAAAGCATACCTAAGAGAAAAACTAATAGCAATAAACGCTCACATCTGAAAGACAGAAAGCTTAGTTACTGACATCCTAATGAATAAACTCAAGGAAATGAAAGAAGAAGAGCAAACCAATCCCAATCCCAATAGAAGAAAAGAAATAACAAAGATCAAAGCAGAACTAAATGAAATTGAGAACAAAAGAATTATACAGAAGATCAATTATCCGGAAGCTGGTTTTTCAAAAAGATAAACAAAATTGATACCCCTCCGGCTAGGTTGACAAGAACTCAAAGGGAAATTTTTTTTTCTTTATTGAAGTATATTTTACACATCATGCCTTTACTCCATTTTATTGTACATCTCGGTAAATTCACTGAAAATGCTATTTTTTTTAAGGATCCAGGTATATAAGGCTTTATGGCCAATTCAAACTGATATCACAATGTGACTTTATCACTTGCTGTCTGTCTGACATATTATTTACTCTTTGAACATTAATTTTCTCATTTGTAATATGAGAATAATAGTCACCCTCCTCCTGGGTAGGTCTATGCATGGTGATGCAGATGAATATGTTTATGAAAGTTGGTTGTATCATCTGTACCCCACCGAGTGCACTGCAGGATTCACAAGAGCTCTTTAAGCTCTCAAAGACTAGGCAATTGTAAGCTTTCATCATTATTCACGACATTTTGAAGCAGACTGGATGGATTGCTTTCTTTCTTTTAGACACGCCAATTGGAAGAGTCTTCAAAATTTCTACTTGGGTGCAGACATTTTTTGTCACCCATATTATATTTACCTCTTTGTATCTTTCTTCTTATAAAACAATGACTCCACTTTCAAACAAAGCCAAAAAGCAACAACAAAAACAAACAAACAAACAAACAAAAAAAAAACACTGAGAATAACCCAAAACCCAGAATACACAAATGGAGTATTTACTGTCATTGCCTGAGCTCATCCCATTCTGGGTGCAGCTAACAGCCAGATGTTGAGGCTTCATTTGCTTCCAAGTTTTTGCTAGATAGGAATCCTGATAAATTGATTTGGGAGGAGAGAGTGATCATGGAGCCTGAATGTGTACTCACATGCTTAAGGAGAAGACAGCCAAGATCTCAGCAACTCAGCAGCTTGGGGTAGTGGAGAGAAAAAGAGAGACAGAGTTTCTTACCGTGGCATCTTCCCCGGCATAGTGCTTCAGAATCCGGTGCCCACCTGGATGCCTGTCTGCCCAGCCAGTGACATTGTAAACCTTACGGTTGATGACCAGCCACTGATCGGCCTCTTGATTGTGTCTCTGGATCTCCTGCCAGGTGTACGTGCTGAGGCTTTTCTTGGGAACTCCCTGCTTCCCATTTGCCTTCTGCTTCACGGAGACCTCAGCCCCTGCACTAGCCACTGCTTTTCCATGTGCCTGATGCTCCTCAGCCAGGTGTGGCTGACTCCTCCCCACAAGGCTCCCATTTTGCCCACACTTTTCTTCTAGCTTCATTGTCATTCAATTCCTAGGATTTCTGGATCCACTCCTGAAATGTCTAACTCTTGCCTCTGCTTGGACCACAAGATGATGGCTTTTCTCCCCTTTCTCTCCCCTAAAGCATGATCCCTGCACTGACCACTTTTTAGCCAAGTTGTCTCTTCACAGACCGGGTAGTGAGTAGCTTTCCAGGTTCAAATTTCTCTGTCTGTCCTGAATCTTTTCTGCCCTGATGCAGGCTAGACCACCTTCCCCTCTTCACTTCTCTCCCTGCTGTGTCTCTCTTCTTCAGCATCCTTCTTCACCAATAAATGTCCCTTGGTAAAGAGCATGGGCCAGTCACAATCTGGCCTAAGTGACCAGCCCTGAGGGAGGAGGAACTAAGCTCTGGCCACTGTGATTCTCTTGCACTGTGTGGAGACAGGCTGGCTTCACTGGCTCTCTGACCTGCCTCTGAGTGGAGATGTTTGCAGGTGTTATTTCAACATATGAGCAAAAGCTTTCAAAATCTTCAGGATGACACCAATACTTGGCGGACTTGGGAAATGTTTTTTGACAGGGATTATTTCTCCCAAGGGCTTTTAAATTCTTTTAAACTTTTTTTCAAAGAAAGGTTTCGGTTTTATTTTATGAAAAAAGCAGCTCTATATAGATTTTTTCTTTCCATTTTCTTATGAAAGATTATAAGCAGAGAAGATATGTGACTAGCCCTAAGTTACACAGCAAATGAGCAGAAAATGGTGCAACTTAGCAACTTTCCTAGGGAGTTGTTATGAGGAGTAAGAAAATGCAGTTAGTTTAATGCCTGGCACAGTTGAAGAACCAACGGATGCTGACTGGTAAAACATAGTTTTGTGTAGCAGAATGATCAACAGAATGAAGATGAGGCATCTTCTATCATTTCTTTGCCCTGATATCCTAAAGTTTTTGAAGCATAATAGAGCCAGGATAGGCAACAAAAATGCCTATCTAGCGCATTGTTGCTCATACATAGAATCTGGAACTAGATTTAATATGATTGGAAAAAATAAAGAATGTATTCACTTTGGTTGTGTGTAGAAGGTGATGTTTTTTATGGAATGTAGAGCACAAAGGTGTGGGAATAGTGGAGGGATCTGGAAGAAGCGGGATCAGAAAAACATACGGGGCTTTTAAAGAGTTAATTCTATAGAGTTCAGAAAACACAATAAAAGAACTTGAACTATTTCCAAAACTTAATTTTTGTTTTACTGTACTCTTTTGCTTACTACTTTAAGGCTGGATCACATGGTTACCTTTTTCCTTTATTTTTTCAAAACAGCTTTATTGAGGTATAAGTTATATTGAGGTAAAACGGGCAATTCTACATACACTAAACTGAACACATTTAAAGTGTACAATTTGACACATGTATATACCTGTGAAGTCATCACCACAATCAAGACAGTGAACTTGCCATTTACCCCAAAGTCCGCTTTTATCCTCCTTTAGAAACATCCCACTCCTTCTCCTCAGCCTTGGACTCATCCCCAGGACACCAATGATCTATCTGTTTTCTCTCATTTTTCTAGAATTTTATATAAGTGGAATCATCCACTATGTATTTTTTCTTTTGGTTTGGTTTCTTTCACTCAACATAATTATTTTGAGATTCCTCCATATTGCAGAATGCATGTTAGAAACATCTGGCTTTTTAAACACCACAATTATACATATTTTATAAAGGGTTATCTCAAAAATATGTGGAGGATATGTTAGTATAGAAAATTGAAGGACAGAAAATTAGCTAATCAATTTCCCTGGAAAGAGATCACAGGAGGAAAAGAAGGGTGAGAAGAGTGACAGTTTTACACTTTCATTAGATATGGCCCTTCCACTAAATTACTTTTCTGGAAGGATGATTTTCAACACGTCTCACACTTACTAAAAATCCTTTAATGGATATTTTCTTGCTTATAGAATAATTTCTAAACTCATTAGCCTGATAATTACAACATTGGCCCCACCAATTTCACTTTCTGCTTCTGAACACAAACTCTCTACTTCATTAAAAAGTCCCTAGCAAACATCTTGCATTTGTAATCCAGCTCGAATTGCCTCTTCTCTGAGAAGGTTTTCTCAGTTATCCAGCCTGGAAGTGACCTCTTTCTCTCCTGATTCAATAAATTCCCATTATACTCTTGAGGATGTTATATGTATCAATAATAACTCTGTGAGTGGAAATACAAAATACAATTCACATTGACTCAAGATAAAATGGAATTTACTATCTCACAAAATGCAGGTAAAACAGAGTTGATTGGAACAAACACAGAAAAGTCCAAGACTACACATGTCTTCTGTAGATAGTGATGCCTGGCTATTGCAGGCAAAAATCTTTCTTTTCAAAATGTTGTTCTCATCTCCATTTTTCAATGTTCACCTCACTTCTTACACATGTTGGCTTCATTCTCAGAAATATTACTTCCTTGGTAAAAGCTAGACATTTGAGCTTTGAGTTCATACAAAGGGCTACTCTTTTTGTTATAGTAAAAAGAAGTACACAAGATTAACTTTCATTCTGTGGCCCAAGGGGGAGAGATTTGGGGTTAGCTAGCCTGGATCATGGACCCTACTTGTAAACTGAGTTCAGAAAGTTGCAAGGTCAAATGATGAGATTACCTCCCTTGAGACACATCCATGTTGATCAGGGAGAGGTATTTTCGCAAAGGAAAATATGCGGAGGAATAGAGAATGAGACAGCAGGTATCTATTTCTCATATTCTGCTTTATATTTGTATTTTGTCATCTGTAAATTATATCTCTTCTGCCAGACTGCTAATTCTTTTTGAAGATAGAAACTTATTAGCCATTTTTGTGTATTACTCTGATTCTATAGAAAATATAAAGAAGAACATTTTTTTAAGTGACCTATAATTCCACCAAACACTCATGGTCCCTTGCCTTTTAGGTAGATCGTTACACCCACACACATTCACACACATATGCAATCACATTCATATGCATACGAGTATGTACATATATTCATATATTTAAATAAGAGCACAAATTATACCACTGTTTTGTATCCTGTTTATATCCACCTAACATTTTTTCTTAACATTTTCTCTATGTAAAATATTCTTTGACAAAAAACAATTTTAAATGGCTACCTAATTTTCTACACCAAGGATATATCTATCATCTTTTATTTAGAAATGCCCCTTCCATTGATCAGGTGATTCTCAAGTTATTTCCATTGCTAATAATGCAGTAATGAATCCGTTTAGCTAGTATTAATTTGCATTATTTCTGTAAGAGAAGTGCCTTGAGTTTAAGGGCTGGGTCAAAGGGTTTGATAATTTTTAAAGTTATTGGCACCTTTTATCAAATTACCTTTGAGAATTTACACTGTCATTAAGAGTTTCATAAATGTTTAATAATTACAAAGTCAAAGGAGTGAGCATGTCTAAGGTTCTTGACTTGTGTTGCTATACATCAGCTAATAGATTACTCTCCAGAATTTACCACCTTATTAGCAGATTCACTGGTTGATGACTCTGCCCCTCCCCAGGGTTTGGGTTGGTCCTGAGCTTCTCATAGGTGCTCATGAGATGCTTGTGGATTTATTTTTGTTGATATTGCATACGCTGCTCTAAGCAGGGCAGATCCTAAAAAATAAACAAAAAGAGCTTATACGTTTGTAATGATATTTTCTAAGCAACAATTCCAATAGTACACTAATCAAGATAATTTAAGAAATAATTTAATAATTTTCAAAGAATATATAAGAAACTCTGAGTAGGTCTAGAGCATTTATGTGAAACATCTTTCGCTTTCTAATTTCTACCTTAATATAACATTTGAGAATATGACCAATAGCATACTTTTATCATAATAATCTTCAAAAACCCAATTTCACACAAAAAACTAGGAAAGCATGGTGACTATCCTATCTGAAATCTTTATGGTCTTCAAAGGAACAAATAATTCAAGGGCATTGAGGGAGCAATCAGGTGAATTTTAAACCAGCCCCCTTCCAGCATTGCCTGTTAATTCTGTGTCATGGGGACCTCCTGGACTAAACACTCAAGGTTACAAATGCCTTCAGCTCATGTTTACAGAATTTCTACTATTGACTATGTGTTTCACACTTGCTATTTTATATCTTCTTCACAATAGATAGGTAGGTATTTTCTTTGTATCTCAGAGATGATAAATTGAAGTAAGTATTTACTATGTCTCAGGCGTTCTGTTAAATGCTTTACATACTTTAACAAATTTAATAATAAGCATGGGGTAAGAACTGTTTTTTGCTATAATTTACAATAGATTGGGGAGGGTAAGTTGCCTACCTGATATCATACCCATATCATTAATTGACAGATCTAGTCACTTCTGAGTTTGTTAAAAGGACTGTTTTTTTTCATATATGGTCAACTGGGCACACTAGGAAGTCAGGTTCTTTGCACTTGGTTGGAATTAGGGTAATGCCATGAGTTATAATGTGGTAATCAGAAGCTTCAAATAGCAGTAACTTATGTCCTTCAGAAATAAAAATTGGAAATAGAAATTGGCCTTATAAAGAAAGTGGTACTTAATGATATGATAGGTTTGATTTGTAGAGTCTCTACTTGTGGAGGAATAGTGATAATTGTTTGTATTTTCTTTAATGTCTGCTGCCTCCTGTGCTCTTTGGAACCTCCCTCTACAGGTTGGCAGTGGGTTATATTAATATGATTGCACTCAAATGTCTTATCTGTATCGCCATTTTAGTTACTAAAGCAGTATCATTTGGGTTTTTTAGACATAGCACTTTCCATTTTAAACTACCTGTCTTATAAATAGATCTCTTATGCACTATTGATGAAAATCTAAAATTGTGAGGACTCAGTGGGAAGCAGTTTGTTAGTTAGCTTCTTATGACGGTAAATGTACACTGACCATGTGAATGGTCCAGCAATTGCACTCCTAGGTATTTGTCCTATAGAAATGAAAACTTACGTTCACACAAAAGCTTGTATACAAAAATTCATGTCAGTTTTATTTATAAAAGCCAAGAACTGGAAACAACCCACATGTACTTCAATAAGAAAATGGTAAATAAACTTTGACACATCCATGTAATGGAATATTATTCATCAGTAAGAAAAAATAAAGTATCGATACACACAGCTTGGATGACTCTTTGAGGACATTATGCTGAGTGAAAATTAAAATTAAAAACACAAGGGTTATGTACTGTATGATTCTATTTATATAAAGTTGTTGAAATGACAAAATTATAGAGGTAGAGAACAGATCAGTGGTTATTAGAGATTATGGTTGGGGGAAGGATGTGACTGTTGAGGGGTAACATGAGAGAGTTTCTTTGTGGATTTCGAACACTCTGTACCTTGATTATGTGATGGCTACTAGATGTATAGTCTAGTAGCCATCTAGACTACTAGTAGACTAATAGTCTACTAGTAGACTACTAGATGTATAGTCTACCCATGTGATAATATGTCACAGAACTCTATACTAAAAACACACAGACAAAAATAATGCAAGTAAATACGCTATTTACAGGGAGAAAATGAAAATGAAGGCCTGTGAGCCCAGAGTTTTTGAGACAGAAAGAGTGGCTTGGAAAGAGTATGGGGTCATGGATACAAGATCATGCTGGTACCTTGGTACTTTGTTACCTTGATGAGTTTTCAATTTTATTGGAAATATTAATATAACTAGTCATCACTGAGAGATTGTGAGTAGCTGAGGGAAATGATCTGATATGAGATTTTCAAAGATTTGTGTAGAAAGAGACTGGAGAAGAATATAAATGGTCCAGCTAGAAAGCTCTTGCAGGGCTTCAGGCAAGAGGAGATGGTAGATTGGATAAGGTGAGTGTCAGAAGAAAGGGAGAGATTGTACAACAAAATTCATCCTTCAAGAGGCTTCCCTAATATATTGCTTTTCCAATAAGAAAAAAAGTAAAGTTGAATTTTAAAAAAGGCATCCCCTTGGTCCACATAATCCTTTCACTATAGTTCTACAATACCTAATGCTTTATCCTGTCAGAAACGGTATTAGGTTGAGTCATACATAATTGCCACAGTTTTTCATGTCTAGCCACTCAAATATCATTAGTTTCATTAGGTTCTGTGTAACAAATAAATTTATATCAGTTGAACATACACTGTGGAGTGTCTATTATTTGCTAGCGTATATTGGTTTCTACTACACTGAACATGCCTATTTACTTATCTGGCTTTGCTGCCACGTGAAGACTCCCCCCTCCACAAACACACATATGCACATACACACAAACACACACACACAACCACACTCAGTGGCAGAGACCAGGAGTTTCCCATCTGCATTTCCAACCAGCTATATGGTGACAGGACAAATTTAACAGCAAAAACATTATTTTTGCAGAAGCAGCAGAATGGAAATGGTTGGAGTCCATGGTTAAGCCAGGAGAAAATGTGAACAGAATGAGAAAATAATGTGGCTCTGTGATGGGTAATCTGGTTCAAAATGTTACCGCCTTTATTTTTGGTAATTGATTGAAAAGAAAAACAGAGAGGAAGAAATGGAAATAATTCTGTCATTTCTACCAAAACCTGAAAGGGTTTTGATCTCATGTTTTGAGCCAGTGTCCAAGAACATGTAGGCAATTGTCCTGAAGTAGATATTTACCTCCTTGTAGAATATCAGTGTTGTGCTCTTCAGGATTGGCTCATACTTTGAAACATTCTTCTGGAAGACAATGGTTAGATCCAAGTTTACAGTCTCCACGGTGGGGGCTGGGCTGAGTGACTGGTGTACTCAGTAATGGTCTTTACCAAACAAAATGAAGTCAGCATCTCCTGATCAGAGGCTGTAACTGTGCAAAACAGAAGTAGCAAGTGTCCTCACCTGAATTTGCTACTGTGTGGGATGGGGTATCAGGAGTAGTGAGGTCACACTACAATGGAACTTTCTTTCCTAATCCTATGAAATCCTCCAAGACCTTATCAGCAATCTAATGCAGGCAATCTCTGAATTTACTACATTTTATCCTGGGCCAAGTGCATATTACGGTCTCTGTGGTGTTGGGAAATAGGCTAAGAGACGTGATAGGATTTCAGGAGTTCTACAGGGCTTTGCCTTGAAGGAATCTGTGAACATGTTAGTTCATGGAATAGAAGCTGCTTTCAACAAAGGAGGCATTGTCAGAGAACGTTTGCAAAGTAGTGTTCTTTGCTACCTGCCATTGCCTTGAGCTTTTTCGCAAGGCCGAAGCTTGGTTTGGGTCCTTGGCAGAGAAGATGATTAAAATGCCTGCCCAGCAGATAATGTGCAGCTGAAACTATCCTAGACTTCAAGGCTATTCTTGCTTCACTCCTGTCTATATGTCTCTGTGTTTAGAAGAAGTAGATTAGAGTAGTACACAGACTCAGTGTTCTCATTTTATATATTTTGTCTTTAGTTTGTATGCTCAGCTAGGTCTGTTTCTAACTTAGGACTTAAAATGCTTATCTTAGAAAAATTTTGTAACTATCTATTCTTGTAGACAGAATTAGGTAAGGTTCCCCTGGAAACCTGAAAAAATGAACTGTACATGTAATTTTCTAACAAAAGACAACTATTCTCTGTAACAATAAATACTGATGTGGGACTTCACTCATGGTCTCACAGTTCACGGGAATGCTGGAGACCCCCTACCTCCCCTATCATTTGAACTGGACATTGTCTCCATCTCAATCATTTCTCTGTCTATATTATTTCTTTCTTTATTTCCTATTTTTCCAAATCCTTTGTGATGATCGTGTGTTGGTATCTGTTTTGCTGGGAGAGCAGCTAACTCCTATCAACTGGTGCAGCGATCAGAGTTCTAAAAGCAGAAGGCTTTACCGAAGTTAAGGAGATTCCCATACAGCATTACAAGGTACCCTGAGAAGGTTGCAAGCCAAGGTGCCCAGGAAGGGTAAGTAAATTTCTGGGGATTAAAGATAAGATATGATAAGTTAGGGTAACAATGGGGAAGACTTTCTTTCTAACTTTTCTGAACACTTCGAATTGGTGCAGACCCTATTACAGAGTTCTACAGTGGTTGCCAAACAGAAAACTCTTAATGAACTGTTTCATTTAATTTCCAAACACTGTGATTGGTTTCCCTCTCCGGATATGCTTAGGCTACAGCAATGGCAGTGGGGTGTCAGCGCTTTACAGGGAGCATACAGGAGGTGGGGGAGGTCCCTCTCCTTGTGTGGCAACTCTGCTCCTTTATTACTCTGGCTCTGCAACCATTTTAATCTGATTCAGACTCTGAAGATAAGACAGTTCTCTCCTGTCCTAAAGTAAACACAGTGAAAGATCGGGAGCCTGTTTTCCATATGGAGGAAGTTATTTATGCTCTTCCGTGCACACTAGGCCAGGATGTAAGAAAGCCATTAAATTTGATTGCTGCCTCTCAATATGGGTCTGTAGAAAGAATGAGTGAGCAGAAAAATTCTGAAGATGAATTTCCACCTCCTCCTCCCTTGCTTTATATGAGTCTGAGGAAGTGGATGAAACAGCAGCTAGAGATTTCTCTCATTCTCTCCTGCTTGGCTGCTCTCAGCTCTTGTCTGCAGCAGTGCTGGTTTCTAATGATGAGGTTTTCCTGAAACATGGTCCTCACTTTAGAAAGTCTTTAAGGAAGGCTCATAAAAAGCAAACAAGAGCTCAGGACAGAATCTCAGCAGGTATTAGGTAAGCAGAGTTGAAAGAAGACTGTATTGCACAACTTCTGTTATTACCTTATATGCAAATTGGAAAATCTGATGTTCAAAGACAAGGAGGTTTCAGAAGTACTAGAACTAAAGTATATTAGCAAACTTTTATCAATAATAAAAGACCTCAACTAGAGATCAAACTAAATGGCAAAACTTTTGTTGGGCTTTTAGATACTGGAGCTGATGTTACTATTATTTCTAAAAGTTTTTGGCTCACTACTTGGCCTTTACAACAGGCCCCTACTGTACTTACTGTAATTGGAACTATGACTAATTATTTCAAAGTCAACAAATATTAAATTGTTCTGGCCCTGAGACACAGACAGTCACCTTAAAACCTTACATGGCTGACATAGCTATTAATACATGGGGAAAAGATTTGTTACAACAATGGGGAGCTTACATCAGTATACCTACTATATCTGCTCCCACTACACAAATGACGCTTAATATGAATTAAAATCATTGTTTTGGTTTCGGCAAGAGAGGCCAATAGGCTAAGACTTTTGTGGCATCAAAAGTACACTCTTCTCAACATGGTTTAGGCTACCCAAATTTTGGATAGCAGCCACTGCTGTTGAAAGGTACCACTATGCACTGGCTCTAAAATGGACATCATAAGAGCCTATATGAACAGAGCAGTGGCCACTAAACCAGGAAAAATTGAGAGCTCTTTAAACATTAGTAAAAGAACAATTACAACCAGGACATATAGAGTAGTCGACCAGTCCATGGAACTCCCCGGTATTTGTTATTAAAAAGAAATCTGGTAAATGGCGAATGTTAACTGATTTAACAAAGATCAATGCAGTTATACAACCAATGGGAACTTTTCCACTGGGACTCCTGTCTCTGACTATGATCTCTAAAGATTGACATATTGTAATAGTAGATTTAAAAGACTGATTTTTTATAATTCCTTTACAAATACATGATAGAGAAAAATTTGCCTTTACCATTCCTGCTTTAAACAATCAACAGCCCACTAAATGGTACCAATGGAAAGTCTTACCTCAGGGCATGCGTAATAGCCCAACCCTGTGCCAGCATTTTGTCAATCAGCCTTTTGAAATACTACAAAATTGTTTTCCTCATAGTTACATTATTCATTATATGGATGACATTTTATTCGCATGTTCTTCTAAACAAAAATTGGAACAATATACCAACAGGCCAGACAAGTATTGCATCAATTTGGTTTAAAATTGCTGAAGATAAAGTCCAACAGGATTATCCATTTACTTTTCTAGGGTTTCTCATTGATAAACATAAAATAGTTCCACAAAAGTTCAAATACATATAGACAAATTACAAACTCTGAATGATTTTCAAAAGTTACTAGGAAAAATAAATTGGCTTAGACCTATGTTAGGAATTCCTACTTATGCTTTAAGCAACTTGTTTGATATACTGAAGGGTGACTCTGATCTTAATAGTCCTTGTAAGTTAGCTCAGGCAGCACAAGAGGAATTGGCATGGGTTCAATCTCATTCACCAAGCTCACGTTTCTAGAGTGAATCTTGAAAAAAGAGTGGATTTAACTGGCTACCTCATCAGAACATTCTCCCTCCTCCCTCTGTTACCTTAATTCAAGAAGAGGGTATAATTGAATGGAATTTTCTCCCACATAAGCAACAGAAACATCTTCTGACATATCAGGACAAACTTTCTCAAATTATATTTAAAGGGCATCAAAGACTAAAACAACTAAGTGGCCAAGATCCTGAAAAAATTGTTCCTCTTAGTAATTCACAAATTCAAATGGCTTACCAACAAAACCTGGATTGGCAATCAGGTATATCTGATTTTGTAGGAACAATTGACAATTGTTATCCCCAAAACAAATTGTTCCAATTTCTAAAATTAACTGAATGGATGTTACCTAAAATAGTAAAATCCACGCCTATACCTCAGGCGCCTACTGATAGTAGGGATGGTTTTTACTGATGGTAGCAGCAATGGTCAGGCAGGTTATTCCAGTCCTTTAACTAAAGTGCGGACCACACCTTATAATTCAGCAGAAAATGGGGAACTACAAGCTGTTACGCAGCTTTTACAAGATGTTACTTCACCTTTAAATATTGTTTCTGATTCACAATATGTTGTACAAACAGTTCTACCCTTGGAAACAGTTACTATTACAGAAACTGATGAAGTTTCCAAACTGTTTCAACAAATTCAGTCAATTACATGGGATTGCCAGTTTCTACTTTTTATTACTCATATCAGATCTCATACTAATCTCCCGGGCCCATTGGTGGGTGGGAATGAAAAAAATAGATCGATTACTTATTGGTTCTGTTCAAGAGGCAACTCAATTTCATCAATTAACTCATATTAATACTAAAGGTTTAATTAAAAAATGATCAAGCTAAGCATATTGCTCCTCATTGTCCCACTTGCCAAACAATTAATCAACCTAGTCTTCCTGCAGTGGTTAATCCCTGAGGCCTCTCACCAAATGAATTGTGGCAAATGGAAATTACACACCTCCCTGAATTCAACAAATTAGGCATTGTACATGTCACTATAGACACTTATTCTGGTCTTATTATGGCTACTCCATTCTCTGGAGAAACTGTTAGATATGTACTTTCACACTTATACTCCTGTTTTACATATATAGGAGTCCCAGCCACCATCAAAACTGACAATGGCCCTGCTTCTACTTGTCATTATTTTGCAAATTTCTTCACTAAGTGGAATATCAAACACATTACTGGCATTCCTTATAATCTTCAAGGACAAGGTATTACAGAACATACTCACCAAACCTTAAAAAATATGTTATTGCATCAACATGGGGGAGGTATATGGTCCCCCAGAGATAGGATAAATCAAGGCTTATTTACTCTAAATTTTTTGAATGTTCATAAAGAAGACAATTTAACAGCAGTAAAGAAACATTGGAGTGGGAGTCGACAACCAGACTCTTTGGTGGAAAGATGATATAGAAAATAAATGGAGAAGGCTGGGCAAAGATTTGGGGTTGAGGTTTCACTTGTGTTTTTAAAGACAATGGACAAATGATATGGATTCCCAGTAGAAGAATCAAGCCCAGAGTGGAAACCCAAGTGGAGAAAACAGAAGATACCTGTTCCTTTTCACAATCTTAAAAATTTTCATTGGAATAAGACTGCCACTTCAATGACTGGCTTTCAAAGTCATATTCGATGGCCAAATAATGATATGAGGCCTCCAGCCCCTCACATTTTAAATGACCCTATTCATGATCAGTTGTGGAAACTGTTGGTTGCTTTGAACTCTCTACAGATTTGGATTAGCACACACATGTTACATACAAACATTAATTGAGAAAGGATTTTTGATTTGAACTCTACTCATTATATCCAAGCTTGTGTTAAACTGCCTTACTTATTATGATTGCCCCCTGCCTTACTTGTTCATGATTGGCCCTGCCAAATATAATGCATCTTGCTTTCTTGTGACTTGTGATAACTGTTCTCATTATACCTGTATTGACAATTCCGTAAAGTTTAACACTTATAAAGAAATACTTTATATTCTCAAAGCCAGAATGTAACTATGATTATCTGTTAAAATGAATGGAGTCTGGTGAGAAAATCCAGCAATGTTCCTTTTAGACAAACTACTTAACCACATTCTTAAACATACCAAAAGATTTATTGGTCTTCAAATAGCAGCTATTTTGGGAATCATTGCTGTAACCACTTCTACAGTGACCTCAGGCATGGCTTTGCATTGGACTGTACAAACTACTGAATTTGTTCAAAATTGGCATCATGAATCATACCAATTATGATCTATCCAAAATCAAATTGATGACAAATTGGCTACTCAAGTGGCTGACTTACAACAAGCAGTCACCTAACTGGGAGACCAAGTTGTAAGCCTACAAAAGCAAATTAGACTCTGTTGTGATTCGAATATCACTCAATTTTGTATTATGCCTCATATTTATAATCAAACTTGATTTCTTTGGGAAAACATTAAGAAAAAATCTATTTAATCAAGATAATCTGACTGAAGAGATTGGAAATTTACAAGACATATTAGTACCTTCAGTCACAAACTTAATTTGCTCTCTGAGGCTGACATTATTAATGGCCCCTCATCTGGATTGGAGTCAGCTAATCCACTTTCTTATTTTAAGATCTATGGGAGTTCTGCTATAATAATTTTTAGTATTATCTTAATCATTTGCTTGTGCTTATAGTCTGAAAAAAGCTCTGAAGAAGACAAGACTCTGGACACTGACACCTCGCAGTGATGGGTATGCAACTTGATTGACTTACTTCTAAAAAGAAAGGGGGAGATGTTGGAAAATAGCCTAAGAGACATGAAAATATTTCAGGAGTTTTGCAGGGCTTTGCCTCGAAGGAATCCATGGACATGTTAGTTCACAGAATAGAAGCTGCTTTCAACAAGGGAGGCATTGTCAGAGGATATTTGCAAAGCAATGTTTCTTCTTTAATGCTGGTCATCACCTTGAGCATTTTTTTTTTTTTACAAGGCAGAAGTTCCATTTGGGTCCTTGGCAGAGAAGGTGATTAAAATGCCTGCCCAGCAGAAAACATGCAGCTGGAACTATCCTAGACTTCAAGGCTATCCCTGCTTCACTCCTGACTACATGTCTCTGTGTTTAGAAGAAGTAGATTAAAGTAATACACCAACTCAGTGTTCTCACATTATACATTTTATCTTTAATTTGTATGTTCAGCTAGGTCTGTTTCTAACTTAGGACTTAACGTGCTTATCTTAGAAAAAATTTTGTAACTATTCTTGTAGACAGAATTAGGTAAGGTTCCCCTGGAAACCTCAGAAAATGAACTGTACATGTAATTTTCTAACAAAAGACAACTATTTTCCATAACAATAAATACTGATGTGGGACTTCACTCATGGTCTCACAGTTCACAGGAAAACTGGAGACCTCCTACCTCTGCCATCATTTAAACTACACTTTTTCTCCATTTCAATCATTTCTCTGTCTATATTATCTCTTTCTTTATTTCCCGTTTTTCCAAATCCCTTGCAATGATCGTGCCTTGGTATCTGCTTTGCTGGGAGAGTAGTTAACTCTTGGCACTGTGGAGTGATGATAAACAAAATGGGCTCTCCTTTCACAAGTAAAATTTATGAAGAAGCTTGGAGACTGGTGACAAGGGGCATGGTCGAATCTCACCCACAAACACCACCTACTGGCTCAGAGACTAAGCAGGATGTGTCATTATCCAAATGAAAATCTAAAGGAAAGAAGCAATAACTGACCAGATGGGAAGAAATCAGTGAAAGAATTCTGGAAGTACAAAGAATCAAATGGAAAGTGCATCCCCAAAGAGGAAAACTAGCTCTCCAGAAATGGACATCAACCAAAGTCAGAACACTAAAATGACAGAAGAAGAATTTCAAACATAGATTGTAAGAAAACTCAATGACATGCAAGAAAGAATAGATAACCAACACAAAGAAACTACAAAAAAAATCCAGGACCTAGAAGAAAAATTCACTAAAGAAATTGAAATATTAAAGAAAAATCAAACCGAATCCTGAAAATGAAGTATCTATTCAAGGAACTACAAAACACAGTGGAAAACCTCAAGAACAGGGTAGATCAAACAGAAGAAAGAATCTCAGAGATTGAAGATAACAACTTCCAACTAAATAAGTCAGTCACAGAGATAGAGCAGAGAAATAAGAGAAAAGAGCAAAATCTACAAGAAATGTGGGATTATGTGAAGAGACCCACGTGAGGGTTATGGGGATTCCGGAAGGGGAAGAAGAAAACAGGCAAGAGTTGGATAAGGCTATTTGAAGATATAATAGAGGAAAATTTTCCAGGCCTTGCCAAAAACCTAGATATCCAACTACAAGAAGCTCAAAGGACCCCTGGGAGATTCAATGCAAACAGGAAGACACCATGACATGCAGTCATCAGACTGACCAAAATATCAACTAAAGAGGCCCTTCTATGAGCTGTAAGGTGAAATAAGCAACTAACATACAAGGGAAAGCCAATCCAAATAACGCCAGACTATTCAACTGAAACCTTACAAGCAAGGAGAGCCTGGGGCCCCATTCTCACTCTTCTGAAACAGAATAATGCCCAGCCTAGAATCTTGCACCCTGCAAAACTAAGTTTTCTGTATGAAGGAGAAATAAAGACATTCTCTGATAAGCAAAGACTGAGGGAATTCGCCAGGACAAGACCAGCCCTCCAAGAAGTACTCAAAACAGTGCTACCCACAGATCAGCACAATAAACACTCATGAATGTAAAACCACTCAAAAGCTAAAGATCAAAGGCAGATACCACAATGGCTCAAGAGAGAAAACAAAGCAACAAAGTTCAACCCAACAGAATGAGCAGAAATCTGCCCCACCTATCAATTCTCTCAATAAATGTGAATGGCTTAAACTCCCCACTCAAGAGACATAGGCTAGCTGAATGGAGAGAAAAAAAATACAAGCCAAGTATCTGCTGTCTTCAGGAAACACATCTAATGTGCAAGGATGCATTTAGACTAAAGGTAAATGGGTGGAAAACAATATTTCAAGCAAACAGAAGCCAAAAGCAGGCTGGTGTGACCGTTTTGATTTCAGATAACTTATTCTTTAAACCAACAAAGGTAATAAAAGACAAAGAAGGTCACTATCTAATGGTGAAGGGTACAGTTAAACACGAAGACATAACAATTCTAAATATGTATGTACCCAACTTAGGTGCACCCAGATTCATAAAACAAACTCTACTTGATCGAAACAAACTGATAAACAACAACACCATAATAGCTGGAGACTTCAACACCCCACTGACAGCACAGGACAGATCCTCCAAACAGCAAATTAACAAAGAAATAATGGACCTAAACAGAACGCTAGAACAAATGGGTCTGACTGACATTTACAGGATATTCTACCCATATATCACCGAATATATGTTCTTCTCATCAGCTCATGGGACATTCTCTAAGATTGACCATATCCTAGGACACAAAATATGTTTCAAAAATTTAAAAAAAATAGCAATTATACCATGTGTCTTTTCAGATCACAGTGGAATAAAAGTAGAAATCAACCCTAACAGAAACTCTCATTTCTACACAAAATCATGGAAACTAAACAACCTTCTGCTGAATGATCACTCCATAAATGAGGAAATCAAGATGTAAATCAAAACATTCTTTGAATTAAATGACAAAGGAGACACAAGTTATCAAATTCTGTGGGACACAGTTAAAGCAGTCCTGAGAGGAAAGTTTATTTCCATAAATGCCTATATCCAAAAGTGAAAAAGATCACAAGTAGACAACC
>CAUYRT010037088.1:0-18159 GCA_963574885.1 Lepilemur ruficaudatus | reverse complement strand
CCCAGGCAACAGAGTGAGACACTGTCTCAAAAAAAAAAATTATAATATGGAGAAAATAGAACCTAAATATTTCTTTCATTCATTCTGCAAATACATATTAAACACCTACTATGTACCAGACACTGTTGAAGGTGTTGGGGAATTGTTATGAGCTGACAGAAAAAAAAATATTGATATTCACGAAGCGTACATTCCAGCTTAACAATAAAGAAATGGTTAAGTAAATTATAGAACATTCACATAATAGACTTACGGTGCCATTAGAAATAAGATTTATAAAGAAATATTTTACTACATGGGAAAAAGACAAAATATTTGGTTAAAAAAAGCTCATCAGATATTAATGTTTATAAAACTACCCCAATTTTATTACCTATAAATAGAAATAAAACTGGGGGGGAAAGTCCCAAAATTACAGAAGTACGTATCAATGCCATGCACCCATCCATCTTGCTGATTAGACTGTGACTCTAATCAAGGGCATGACACATGACAGGATGATTAATAAGTATTTTTTCATTATTCTAAAGAGAAACATGAAAAAAAAAAAAGAACTTCATTTTCCTATGTTTTTACTCCTAATAAAGAAAATGATTACATTGAAAAACACTGTGCTCAGTACTAAACATAATGAACAGGAGAAATTCACTCCCTTTCCCTCATAGAGTTTATAATCTATTGGTGAAGGCAAACATCAAACACATACATAAGGAATTTAAAAATCATAAGTATAAATGCTAGGAAGAACTCATATGGTGTTCTCATCTTACCCATTAGAAAGGTAAAAATATCTTATATCTTTGCTTCCATTTTTATAAACTCATATATCCCTTGATTTCGTTCATGAATTAATTCAGTTCTTTTACTGATTTCCTTCTGCCATTAATTGTTTCAATCATCTCCATATATGAAATGATTCTAAAGAAGCAACAGGTGATGATAACAGATACATTTTATCAAGCAGGAAAGACCTCTGATTTCCTTGAAAACACAATGAATACTAATATTGACTTTAAATATTTCAAAGCATCTGAAGGAACTGTAACAAAAGATATGAGGAGTTGGGAAAATTCACTCTGCTCTACCTCCTTTTTCTATAAAATTTATCCTGCGAACTTTTTTTTCCTGAAGTTCAAGTAAGGAGTAGAAATACTCAAAAGCAAGAAAGGCTCCACTCTCGCTCTTAGATTCAAGGGGCAAGCGCTGAAAAACAAAAGTAATTCCCCTTCACTTCTGTCCCTATGATAACTCAAACAGATTAGAACTCAAGACTAGCCCTCTAGCAATTGGCCTGGATCCCCATCAATATCACTCTCTGTTCCACTAGCAAAGGGGGTTTGCATGGCTGGCTGGAAACCTCAGGTCAGCTAGCTGGATACACATTAGAGGTCTGTCCGAAAAGTATCCAGCCATTGTTAATATAACAAGAACATATTACACGGCTGGATACCTTCCAGAGAGACCTCATACTTTGGGTCACTTTGAGATCCAAAGTTGGAAACCAAGCTTTGCATTTGGGAAAAAAATAGCTGCAAGTCTCCACTTTGGCTCCAAGTTCAAGTCTTGATCCCTCTTAATAGGAGACTCTGATAACTTTGAACTTGATATAGCTTCAACATACTAGTTAAAACACAGAAGCAAAGAGAATAATTTGATCCTCGCCTCCTTGCACAGTTCAAAGAGGATACAATTACAACACAGCCCAAATATCACAAGTATCAAAAACATCCTGGATCGAGGGTATAAGGACTGAAGACATTCATGAATAAGCAGAGGCAGAAACAGGGAGGCTCTGGGGTTCTCAAAGGATGGAAACAATAGTATGAAGAACCTCAGCTGTGTGTAAACCAGCCAAAAAACTGAAGAATAAGAGCTAGGAACATTGACTTTTGTTGATGTTTCTTTTTAGTTAGAGAAGACGGTGTTGAGATGGCAAACTAGGGAACCTCATTTACTTCCCTCTCACCTTCAGTCTCACAAAATATTTAAAGTAATAAACCATAATAACACTGGAAAGTAAGAAGACTAACATCAGCTGAGGAGATATTTTAAAGAATTCCTGGAAATCTAGATGATTAGAATAGGATTAGACAGAGACAAGAATGAAGAAAACTCAGCGCAAACTACACTGCAGAATAAAAATAATGTACACGTAACAGCAATTACACAAAGTTCAAAATCAACAAAGAGTGAAGAGAGCTGACAGAGAACTTGTCAGTGCACAGACTACAAATTTTATTATTTTTGGTAGAAAATATAATGGTATACCTAAAAAAGTATAAAAAAATAAATGAAAATTAAGTCACCCTCACAGGGTTAACAAGAATTCTGGAGAGAAGTATAGTTTTAAATTAAGCAGTAACCAGGCTGCATTGGCCCACTTCCTGACTATTTGCATCCCCACTGTTTCTAAATATAAAATTTGTGATCTTAGAATCATAAGGCTTTTGCTTGAGAATTGCTGAAGACATTTTCCAATTCCTGAACTTCAGTAGAACACCTGACATCAACCAGTTTGAAAACCCCTATAGACGAACCAAACCAGAATGAGAATGCCGTTTCCTCATCTTCCTGTCCCATGACTTCACAGTTAGGACTACTCCAAACCCTTCAAAATCTCTATCCCTTAACTCCTCCAGGAGGCAGATTTGAGGTTTCCTCCTGTGTCCTCACTGGGTGGTCCTACAATTAAACCTCTTTGTCTGCTGCAACCTGGTGTCTTCACAGTATTGACTTGCCACACGCATCTGGCAACAAATCTATTACAGTAACCAAAAGGAAAATAAAATACTAGAAATAACAAGGTAATTTGGTAAGGTAGCTGGTAACAAAAATCAATTAATATTAATGAACTAGGATATATAAATAAATAACTTTCATGTTTTACCAAGTAAAAAGAAAGAAAGAAAAGAAACATAGTAGAAAATATTGCATCAATAGCAACAAAATACTGAGTAAGGATGATAATGATGAGCAAAAAGTTTATGAGAACTACTCATCTCTCTTCTCTGAAATTACAAATCATATTGTCATCCAAAGAAGACTAGGCATCAATTCTCCTTCAATTAATCTGTAAATTTAACTTTATCCCAATGCTTTAAGTAGACAAGTTGAGTATAATGTTGGCATAGAAAAATTAAAACTTCCATTTCTGGCATATGTAAGATTAGATACCTTGAATTATTTCCTAAACATCATCAATGTGAGAAACTACTAAAACAACCTTTTAAACACCTTTACAAGCTGGGCTGACAGAAAAAGGTACAACGTCAATATTAAGTGTATCTAAAAATGCTAAAGGATAAGCAAGCAACACAGCTGGCTTTTTCACCCTGATGGTTTCTACCAAACTTTGGAGACCTTGGTGACTGTAAAAAAGCAGGTAGGAACAGGAAATAAAGGCTAGACAACATACAAGGTGGAAATCTAACTGGGAACCATACATAAAAACTGTGTCCTACAACTAATAAGTGGACTTACAATAGTCACAGGGTATAAGTTCCATACACACACACAAAAAAATCAATTGCATTTCCATATACAGGGAAATGGTAAATGTTCCATGTGTACTAGACAAGAAATGAGTATTCATCAGTTGTTGAGTATGATGTTCTGTATCAATTACGTTGGGTTTGTTCATTGTTGATCACATCTTTATTCCTTATTGATTTTTGTCTACTTGTTCTATCAGCTATTAACACAAGTGTGTTAAAATCTCCCACTATGAAATTAATATGTCTACTCGTTTTACTCTGTCCATTTTTAATCTATATACAGTACTTAAAAGCTATTAATGAAGTAATACAAAGTTATAATGGGCATAGTATAATTAAAAATAAGTAATGGTCTTTGTCCCTAGTCCCTGGCACAAAGCTCCTAAAATCCTTGGAATCTGCAGAGTCATGAGAATGTTTTTTGTATGTTAATGAGATGACTGGTGGCAGGGGGCCCTTAAATAGCTTCAGGATGGGGGATGGTCACCAAACCTTGATTAGAAGCTTGGAACTTTTAGTACATCCCATAACCTCCAGGGAAGAGGAAAAGGCTAAATATTGAGTTAATAATCAGTGGCCAATTGTTTAATCAGTCATGCCTACACAACAAAACCACCATTAAAACCCCTAAATAACAGGATTCATCAGGAAGTTTCCAGGTTGGTGAACACAATGAGGGGCTGCAAGAGAGGGCATGGGAGCTCCACATCCCTTCCCCTCATACCTCGCGCTATGTGTCCTTCATGTGGCTTTTCCCGAGTTGTATTCTTTATGATAAACCAGTAATAGTAAATAAAGGACCTTCCTGACTTCCGTAAGTCATTTCAGCAAATCATCAAACTGGAGGAGGGGGTCATGGAAAGCCCAAGCCAGTCAGAAGTACGGGTAGTCCAGTACTTGAAATTGGTGTCTGAAGCGGCGGCAGTCTTGTGGAACTGAGCCCTTTAACTTACAGAATCTCAGATAGTGTTCAAAATTCAACTGAATTGTTGGCCACCCAGTTAGTATCTATAAAGTTGGAGAACTGACTGAAGTGAAAGGGAAAAAAAAAACCACACACATTTAGTGTCGGAAGTATTGTCAATAAAAACTGCTCAATGGGAATGTGTATATTTTCCTGATGTAGGAAATTGGTTAGGATATGGCACTTCATTCTTTATATGGGATTAGACGGAGAAATACTTCTTGACCTAAAATCTACTTTGAGTTTAGAATGGCCATACCCGTTTGTTTTAATTTAATGTTTGCATGATATATGTATTTCCAACACTTAACTTGTAACTTTTGTATATTCTTATATTGAAGATGTATCTCTTCAGAGCAGATATTCCTGAGCTATGTTTCTTTATCTAGGTGAACAATCTTTTTCTTTAACTTGGATTATTTATTAGTTTATATTTTGTATAACTACTGAAATATTGGGGTATATTTATGTTTTTTATTTATCCTATCTGCTCACTATCCTTTTTTATTTGTATTTCATCACTTCATTTTCCACCTCTACAGGGAGAACTATGAAACACTGAGGAAGGAAATAGCAGAAGACATAATAAACATGTGGAAAACCATACCATGCTCATGGGTCGGCCAAATCGACATTGTTAAAATGTCTATACTACCCAAAGTGATCTACATATTCAATGCAATCCCTACTAAAATACCGACATCATTTTTCACAGATCTAGAAAAAATAATTCTATGTTTCATATGGAACCAGAGAAGACCCCGTATAGCAAAAGCAATCTTAAGCAAAAAGAACAAATTGGAAAGCATCAATTTACCACACTTCAAGCTATACTAAAAGAAACTAAAACAGCATGGTACTGGCACAGGAGCAGAGACATAGACCAATGGAACAGAACTGAGATCCCAGATATAAAACCATCCTCATATAGCCATCCAATCTTAGACAAAGCAGACAGAAACACACACTGGGGAAAAGAATCTCTATTCAATAAATGGTACTGGGAAAGCTGGATAGCCACATGTACAAGACTGAAACAGGAACCACACTTTTCACCTCTCACAAAAATCAACTCAAGATGGACAACAGACTTAAACCTAAAGCATGAAACTATAAGAATTCTAGAAGAAAACGTTGGAAATACTCTTCTAGACATTGGCCTAGGCAAAGAATTTATGAAGAAGACCCCAAAGGCAATCACAGCAACAACAAAAATAAATAAATGAGACCTGATCAAATTAAAAAGCTTCTGCACAGCCACGGAAACTATCATGAGAGCAAACAGACAACCTACAGAATGGGAGAAAATATTCACGTTACACATTCGATAAAGGGCTGATACCTAGAATCTATAGAGAACTCAGGAAAATCAGCAAGAAAAAATCAAACAACCCTATCAAAAAGTGGGCAAAGGACATGAACAGAAACTTTTCAAAAGAAGATAGACTAATGGCTAATAAACATATGAAAAAATGCTCAACATTTCTAATCATCAGGGAAATGCAAATCAAAACCACAATGAGATATCACTTATCTCCAGTGAGAATGGCCTTTATCAAAAAGTCCCAAAACAATAAATGTTGGTGTGGATGCAGGGAAACAGGAACACTCATACACTGCTGGTGGGACTGCAAACTAGTGCAACCTCTGTGGAAAGCAATATGGAGATACCTCCAAGAGATACAAGTAGATCTTCCATTTGATCCAGCAATCCCATTACTGGGCATCTACCCAAAAGAACAAAAGACTTTCTATAAAAAAGACATCTGCACTCGAATGTTTATAGCAGCACAATTCACAATTGCAAAGATGTGGAAACAACCAAGTGCCCATCTATCCATGAGTGGATTAATAAAATATGGTATACGTATACCATGGAGTTCTATTCAGCCACAAAAAAACAATGGTGATATAGCACCTATTGTATTATCCTGGATAGAGCTGGAGCCCATTGTACTAAGTGAAGTATCCCAAGAATGGAAAAACAAGCACCACATGTACTCACCATCAAATTGGTTTCACTGATCAACACCTAAGTGCACATATAGAAATAACATTCACTGGGTGTCAGGCAGATGGGAGGGGGCAGAAGGGGATGGGTATATACACACCTAATGGGTAAAGTATGCACCATCTGGGGGATGGACATGCTTGAAGCATGGGCATCCGGGTGGTACAAGGGCAATATATGTAACCTAAACATTTGTACTCCCGTAATATGCTGAAATAAAAAAAAAAGATACCATCAACTGAGTTCCTATGGCTCTTCCTGGACATTTGGGGCCATGGAAACCATTTCTGACCAGGTCTGCATTTATACCAACAGGAATACCAACGTGGAGATGTCTTCTGAAAACCTGCTTACCTACTGTTTAGTACAGGGAAGGCTATATAGGAGTTTTCTCTCTGAAGCCTAGAATTTCTGGACTGAGAAAGGCATGTTCTCTCTCAGCCTTCCATGTAGGCTGCAAGACCCCATTCAATCTCTCCTTATAAGCACCACTGCATAGGATCTCCACCCCCATGTGATGTAAGTAGAGTAATACTCTCAAGTACAGAAAGACCTGTGAGTTTGGCTATGCTCCTTCCTACAAAGATGACAAGCACTACAGTTTCTACAGTGTCCCTTCCAGTGAGGATGTCATGGCTGACTTTTACAAGAATGGCCCAGTAGATGGAGCCTTCTCTATATATGCAGATTTCCTGCAGCCTAAGTCTGAAGTGTCCAACATGAAACAAATGAGAGTGGCCAAACCACCTGCATCCTGGCCTGGAGAGTAAAGAATGCCATCCTCTACTGTCTATCAGCTTCTAGAAAACTAAGTGGGGTGACAAAGCCTACTTTAACTTCTCTGAGAAAAGGGCTACTGTGAAATCAAATCAGAGATAGTCAGAATCTCACATACTGATTGGTACAAGAGAAAGTTTTAGCCTGCTGCAGCGTATCCAGTCAATCCTGCAGAAGTTTTTTCTTAAATATGGCAAGTTAAATTAAGGTAGGGATGGGAGTAGGAATTCCTTTTATTCTTTTAAGTCAGATAACAGTCAAGAGTTTAGACAACGGCTAATGCGCCTCAGCAGCTAAAGGACTGGACTAGAACAAACCCCATGGATACTATTTGAATTATCTATTCTGGGTTAGACAGCACTCTCTTACACAGAAAATAACTCCAAACGCTGGCTACCTCTTGAGCTGCTGACAAGGCAAAGTGAGCCCTTTAAATTTCCTAATACAGGCTTTCAGACAGACCAGTGCCCTACATAACAACCTGCTGCTCCAACTCCTACTTCAACCTACCTCCAAACTAGAACATCTCCAAAAAGCAAAACTCAGTGAGAAACTAAAGGGTTTGACTTCAGATTTTCCAAAGGAATGGCAAGTAGAATCCTAACAAGGAGGATTTAATTCCCATATATAATCAGTACCTCTTAGCAAGTAGTTACTGTCTAGATTTGGAATAAGTTAAGAGGAGAGATGGTAGGCAACCCTTTAAATGAAGAAAATCACTTTTTCCTAGGGTCCCTAAATCTGTTGAGCCTTCCAGTCTTACATACCCTCCCTTTGTTCTTTTCCATAGCATGATTTTTTAAATAGAAGCTTTATTTGCAATGTACCTGCGCTGATGCTGTGAATGAACAATTCCAAAATATGTCAGAATTACTGTGTTAGTTGTAGACTACATATCCCAATAAATTAGCTCAAAACAAAATTGGGTGGTCCCTACTAAATACAGATATAAATGAATGACTTACAGATCTCTAATCCCTTGATGAAACCAGTTTGGGAGAAATAAGCTTTTGCTGTTTTTGAAAATCACTACTTTACCAATTGTTTTAAATTGGAATGGAATAACTGTGCCATTTAAAGCTTTCACCTTCAAAAATAAACATGTGTACATCTTTTTTTACTTGCTTGACTTACTAATTTCTGAGATGCGAGTGTTAAAAGTTCTAATCTTAAACTGTTCAAAATTCTCAAATTCCCCTACCCAAGTTGCATCAGCTGTTACTTTATAAGTTTTAAAGCTAATTTGTTAGATGAATATACATTCCATGATTATTAAAGTTTCCTTTTAAAATTATTTTATAACATTTATAATTGATTATAACATACATACATAAAACTACAAGGCAAATGTAGAGTTAAACAAAATTATAAAGTGAACAACATATAACTAAACCCATATGAAGAAATAGAACACTGCAACGACACAGAACCCTCCCCCATATTCCTTCCTGATCACAACCCCCACCTTCCCAACCATTATCCTCACTTTTGTGATAAAATCCTATCATATGCATTCCTTCCTACGTTAACTTCCTTCACTCAATATCCTGTCACGTTTTAGTATCAAGGTTATTCTAGCCTCTCAAAGTGAGCAGGGCAATGGTCTTTCTTTTTCTATTATCTGGGGAAGTTGAAGTTTAGAATTACTTCTTCCTTAAATGATACACAGAACTTGCAGATGAAGTCATGTCAACCTGGAAAAGGTTTAATTAAATGATTTTTTTAATGGATAATACAATCACATGCTTTAAAAATCAAAACAAAAATACGACTGTCCCCACTTAGAAATGGCACTCCCACTTCTGTCAACAAGTACCTCATTCCCTCTTGACCCCCCTTTCTAATGTTACTTTGTGAAAATACAAGTATAAACAATAATATTTCTACCTCTTTTTAACAAAAGATAGCATACTGCCAGGTACAATGGCAAGCACCTGTAGTCCCAGCTACCTGGGAGGCTGAGGTAGGAGAATCATTTGAGCCTAGGAGTTTAAATCCAGCCTGGGCAACATAGTTAGCATCATTTCTTGAAAAGAAAAAAAAGAAGAGGGGAGGGGAAGAAAGGGAAGAGGGACGGGAAGAGGGAGGGCAAGGAGGAAGGAGAAAAGATAGCATACTAAAATATTATCCTGGGTCTTATTTTATTCTCTTTACAATATATCCTGGAGATCACTCTACATGGTTACAGTGAACTTTCTTGATTGCAGCTACATAGTATTTCAATATGTCCATGTAACACAATTTATTCAACCAGTTACATATTATTGGATACTTGAGTTGTATTTGTCTTATTTTTTACACCTGAACCTTTGGCTCATGTGCAGTTTACCCTGGTATATGTTATGAGTTTTAATTTGTTGCACAAATGCACTTTTCCAGATAGCTATGCAGTTGTCTCAAGACTATTAAAAATTCTAGTTCTTTTGCATGGATTAAAGATACTGCCTTTAACAAATATTAAATTCTTCTGTGTATTTGAGTCTGTTTCTCAACTTATTCATGTATTTATTGTTGGGGCTTTGTAATTGTTTTAATATACAGTGGGTCTGTATTGTTCCTCATTTTAATAGTTTTCCTGGCAATTCTTCTTTTCCCATATAAACTTTAGAATCACCCTAATAATTAGTATATATAGTAACTTTTTAATCTATTACTAGATCATTAAGTATGAAATGTCCAATTTCCTGAAGTACTAAGTTTGATAGTTGTTATCTCTGACATTTTCATTTTAACACTTCTTGTTCTTTTATTTTATTGTGAAGGTACATCCTCATCCCTTCAAATGCATGGTTTTTGGCTTCTGATTATCTTTTGAATTGTTTTAAAGCAATTTTTGTGAAACCATGCAAAAGTCAAAAATTCATGTCATTTTCGAATATGAGTTCCCTTGTGGAACCAATGCAGCACAGATGGCTTGAAATATCAATGAAGTGTTTGGGAAGGATGTGGCTAATGAATGCACAGTACATCGATGGTTGGAGAAGTTCTATCCTGGTGATTTTAATCTTGAAAATAAGTCACGTGGGTGACCTGAGACCAAGGGGGATCATGATGAGATGAAAGCTGTAGTGGAAGCAAATCCATCTCAACCTACCTGTGAATTAGCAGCAAGGTTTGATGTTACTATTCCAACAACACTGGACCACTTGAAACAAGTTGGCAGGGTAAAGAAGCTGGATAGATGGGTTCCACGTGAATTAAATGAGCATCAGCAAAGAAATTGTCACAAAGCTTGCCTTTCTTTGCTGTCATAACACAGATGAACCATTTCTGCACTGTATTGTTGTGTGATGAAAAATGGATACTTTCTGATGATCACAAGTGCTTGGCACAATGGTTGGATAAACATGAAGTGCCAAAACACAGTTCAAAACTGAATATTCATCAACAAAAGCTAATGGTGTCTGCTTGGTGGTCCAGCGCTGGTATTAACCACTACAGTTCCATGAAAACTGGTCAGTCGATGACAGCAGATGTCTACTGCAATCAATGGAACAAAATGACGAGAATACTTGTGATTAAGCAGCTGAGATTGGTCAACAGAGACAGACCAATCCTCTTGCAAGACAATGCTCACCCATATGTCACATAAACAGTGCTGCTCAACCTACAGAAGCTGGACTTAGAAACTCTCTATCATCCACCATATTCACCAGACCTTGCACCAACTGACTACCACTTCTTCCAGGCTTTGGATCACTTTTTGCAAGGAAAAATATTCTATTCTCTACAAGCTGTGGAAAACATCTTTTGTGATTTCATTGCCACTTGCTCTCCAGGTTTCTTCGCTGCTGGCATAAACAAGCTACCGTTAAGATGGCAACACTGTGTTGATAGTTTAGGTGCATACTTTAATTGTACTGCTTCTTGTTTGAGATATAATAAAGTAAAATTTTGATTTGAAATCAGACATTTCATATTTAATGACTTAATAATTAACTCAGAAAGCCATTTTTATGATGTAGGTATTTATATTATTTTTTCTCTTCTATTATCTTCTAACAGTGATTATTTATACATATAAAAGTAAATGATTTCTGTATGTGTATAATTATTATCAAATTATCTCTTTTACTTATAGTAGGTTTCAGGTATTATCTTAGATTTCTGAGGTAAATAATAATAACAGATGTACAATCCAAGGTTCTAATCTTCCTTTCCAATTCTTATACCTTTTCAAGTAAGATACATACTGGCTTTTTGGCAGGAAGTATATGTGTTTGTGACTGGGTTATTCCAATTCATTTTTGTTTGACTCTAATTCTGAACAATTTAATTGATACCAGCCTTGGTTTACGTGCCAGCAGAAAGGAAGAGAGAGCAAAGTTATTACCAGGAAGAAAATTGACAGAGATGTTTCTGTGATGAATAAAAATGTTGTGACACTTCTTAAAAGATGCTAAATTCTTGGAGTGAAAAAAAAATCTATATTAATAACTACTAAGAAAATAATACAAAAAGGTCTGTCTAACAAGTCAACAGAGAAATCAAAAGAGAACATGAAAATATATTCAAATAACCCAAAGAAGGAAAAGAACAGAAGAATAATGATGAGGCAAAGAGAAAATAAACAGCAAATGGCATATCCAAATCTACCGTATCTATGAATATATTAGTAATAAAAGGTCTAAACCAGGTTTCAGCAAACTATGTCCTGAAGGTCAAATCTGGCCTATCATCTATTTTCATAAATGAAGTTTTATTTGAACACAACCGCATCCATCATTAATTTACAAATTGTCTGTGGCTACATTTCACAATAAAATGACAGAAAAAAGTAGCTGCCACAGAGACCATATGGACTTTGAAATCCAAAATATTTACTGTCACTTAACAGAAAAAGTATGTTGACCCATGGACTAAACAGCCCAATTAAAGTGCAGAGATTATCAGAATGTGTAGAAAATGCAAAACTTAACTCCATGCCATTCACAAGAGATTCACTTTAAATACAAATGCAAGAAGAAATGGTTCAGACCATAAGAAAGTTGGCTATATTGAGGCAAATGAGACTGCAAGACAAGGAGTATTACAGGTTACATTAAGGGAAACATTCCATAATGATAAAAGGGTCAATGTACAAAGAAGATGTAACAATTACAAATGTGTATGTACCCAGTAAGAGCTTCAAAATGCATGAAATAAACAGTGATGAAACTACAGGGGATAAACAGACATACCTACAATTATATTTGAATTCTTTAATACTCCTCCCTCAGTCATTCACAGAGCTAAACAAAAATCAGTAAATTATGTAAAATCTTAATGACAGCATGAACCATCTAGACCTAACTGATATTTGTAAAACAGAATAAGCAATAAATATAGAATATTATTTTCAAATGTGGAGGATTCACAAAGAATAGACCATATTCTGACTGTAAAACAAATTTCCAAAGCATTGAAAAATTAAGAGTATGTTATCTAACTATAACAAAATTAAATTAGAAATCAATAAAGATAACTCAAATGGACCCAAAATTATTAAAAGTAAATGATGTACTTAATATCAATATTAATAACTTATGAATCAAAGAGGAAATTAAATAGCATTTTTAAATGAATGACAATAAAAATACAACATATCAAAATCTTTGGGATGTACCTAATCACTGCTGACAGGGAAATCTGTAGCTATAACAGTTAAATTGGAATGAAAAAGAATCAAAAATCTAACTTTCTATCTTGAAAAGCTGGGGGGGGGGGGAATGAGCAAATTAAATCCAAAGAAAGTAGAAGGAAGAAAATAAAGATAAAAACAGAAATTCAAAAAGTGAAAAAGACAAAAATATAGAAAATTCACATAGCTAAAAGCTCTGTTCAATAACTGACATCACTAAAAAACTTCTCTCATGATTTTTCAAGAAGAGGAACAAAACCAAATCACAAACATCAGCAATGAAAGAGAGAACATCACCTCAGATTCTATACAGATCGAAAGAATAAAGGGATATTATGAAGAACTTTATGGCAATAAATTTGAAAACTTAAATGTAATAAATTCCATGAAAAACAAAACTTAGCTGACATAAAACAAAATAGAAAATCTGAATAGCTGTATAGGCATAAAGATATTGAATTATTAGGATTAAATTCCTCATAAAGAAAAATCCAAGTCCAAATAGTTTCACTGGTAAATTCTATCAAATAAAGGGGGGAAAAAAACAATGTTATATAAAAATCTGTTGAAAAATTAGAAAAGAATACTTTCCAATTCATTAGGTAAGTTCAGTATAATCCTAATACCAAAACTTGACAAAGATATTAAAAAAGAAAATTATAGTTCAACATTCCCCATGGAAATAGATATAAAAATAGTTAAGATATTAATAAACTGAATAGAGCAATATTTTGAAAGGACAGTTAATCATGACCAAATGAAGTTGATCCAAGACTTTGGGATTTCAAAATTCATACAACACCAAAGACACGATCCATGAAAAGAAGCTACACTTCATTAAAATTAAAACTTCTGCTCTGTGAAAGACAGTCAAGAGAATAACTGGAAAAGATATATTTGATATAGGACTGCTATACAAAATATACAAAGAACTTTTAAAACTCAATAATAAGAAAACTAACCAATTAAAAAATAGGCAAAAAATCTGAACAGACACCTCACCAAAGATAGGCAGATGGCAGATAAGTATATGAAAAGATGCTCCACGTCACACATCATTAGAAAACAGCAAATTAAAACAACAATCTCTACACATCTATTGGAATGGCCAAAACATCAACAAGATCGAATGCTGGTGAAAATGTGAAGCAACAGGAACTCTCTCTCATTGATGGTGGAAATGCAAAATGGTACAGCCACTTTGGAAGACTGTTTGGCATTTTCCTACAAAACTTAAACATACCATTATCATATGGTCCAGAAATCATGCTCCTTGACATCTATCCAAATGAGTTGAAAATTTATGTCCACACAAAAATTTGCACATGGATGTTTATAGCAGTTTTGTTCATAATCACCAAAATTTAGAAGTAACTAAGATGTCCTGCAGTAGACGAATGGATAAACAAACTATGGTACCTCCAGACAATGCAATATTATTCAGCACTCAGAAAGGAGCTATCAAGCCATGAAAAGACATGGAAGAACCCTAAATGAACATTACTAAATTACAGAAGCCAATCTGAAAAGACTACATACTGTATGATTCTAACTATATGACATTCTGAAAAAGACAAAACTATGGAGACAACAAACAGATCAGTGACAGCAAGGGGTTAGGAAGAGGGAGGGAGGAAGAGGCAGAGTGCAGAGGATTTGAAGGGCAGCGAAACTACTCCGTATGACACGATAATGGTGGATACATGTCATCACATATTTGTCCAAACCCATAGAATGTTCAACATCAAGAGTTAACTGTACTCATATCCTATAGTTCAACAATGTATAGCCAATCACTAATCAATGTTGTTTCTATAAACCGATGAGAATTCCTGTCAAACAACTATGATAAGTCTACTCCTTATTCCCTTTGGCCTTTAAAAACCTACTTGTATCAAAGGCCAAATAGAGCATCTCCCAAAGCAACCTGGAAGTTGTTCCAAGCATCTGTCCTCACTTTGGCTGAAGTAAACTCTAAAATTTTATTCTGTGCCTCATCTTCTTCTGTTAGGTCAACAACATACACACAAGTTTATTAAATGTTGCTCAAAATAAATCACATGCAAATATTACTGTAATACAAAAAACTGTGATCAGGGGTTTTTTTGAGGCTGCATTATTGGCAAAGTGATCTATTTTTGAGACAATAAAGACTCTTTAAAAAGTAGATGAATATGGGGAGGGGGACAACAGCAATATGCATAACCTAAACATTTGTACCCCCATAATATGCTGAAATAAAAAAATAAAAAAAATTTTAAAAAGTAAATAAATAAAGTGAACCCTACTGTAAACAACAGACTTTGGGTAATAATGGTGTGTCAATGCAGTTTCATGCCTTATAACAAATGTACCACCCCGGTTCTGGGTGCTGATGGGGGTGGGGGATACATATGTCTGGGAGCAGGGGGTATACAGGAACTCTGTACTTTCCATTCATTTTTGCTGTGAACCTAAAACTGCTCTAAAATATAAAGTCTATATTAAAAAAATCAAAATAATCTACTGTTAATAAAAGAAAAAAATCCACGTAATTATTTCAAAAGATACAGAAAAAGCATATGACAAAATTCAGAACCATTAATAATTATATTTTTTAAATTCTCAATGAACTAGTAATAGAAGACAATGCATCAACCAAATAAAGGGCACCTACTAAAATGCCTACAATTAACATAATACTTAATAGTGAAACATCGAATTTTTTCTCTCCCTAAATTCAGGAGTAAGGTAAGAATGTCCAACCCTTGTGACACCTATTCAACATTGTATTAAAGGTCCAAACTGGTAAAATAAGTCAAGATAAAGAAACAAAAAGTATAAAGTCTTGAAAGTAAAAAAGAAATCATCCCTATTATCAGACAATACGATTGCGTACAAAGAAAAACTAACAAAGGGGCAACCAAACAGTAAGAAAACTATAAAAAATAAATGATTTTAGCAGGATTTCAGGAAACAGATATAAAAACCAACTATATTATCTACATATTAGCAGCACATTGTTTGAATATAAAATTTTTTAGAATGTCATTTTTCACAGCATTGAAAAACTTAACTACTTAGGAATAAATTTAATAAAATATGAAGATGACCTATATACTAAAATCCTTGAGAAAAAAATAAATTAGACCTTAAAAAACAAAGAGAAATACCTAGTTCATGAACTAACAGCCTCAATATTGTCAAGATGTCAGTCCTCCCTAAATTTATCTATATACTCAATGCAAATTCAATTAAATACCAGCAGGTTTTTATGAAAATTAATACACTGAGTCTAAAATGCAGAAGTCCTAGAATTAAAACAATCTTGAAAAAGAAAAAAGTGGGAGGATATACACTCAAGAGTTCACCACATACTCTGAACTTTACAGTATAAAGCTACAGGAATCAAGACAGTGTAGTTTTGGTATGAGGACAAAGAGATAAACGAAATAAAACAGAAATGAAATAAAATAGAACAGCAATAGATCCACACCTATATGGCATATTTATTTTTTTGACCAAAGTGCCAAAGGGATCCAATAGAGAAAAAAATAGCCTTTTCAGGCCGGGCGCGGTAGCTCATGCCTGTAATCTTAGCACTCTGGGAGGCCAAAGCGGGTGGATCGCTCAAGGTCAGGAGTTCGAAACCAGCCTGACCAAGAGCGAGACCCCATCTCTACCAGAAACAGAAAGAAATTAATTGGCCAACTAAAAAAATATAGATATAGAAAAAATTAGCCGGGCATGGTGGCGCATACCTGTAGTCTCACCTACTCGGGAGGCTGAGGCAGAAGAATCACTTGAGCCCAGGAGTTTGAGGTTGCTGTGAGCTAGGCTGATGCCACGGCACGCTAGCACAGGCAACAGATTGAGACTCTGTCTCAAAAAAAAAAAAAAAATAGCCTTTTCAACAAATGGTGCTGAAAAAATCAGATATCCATATGCAAAAAAAAAAAATGAACATATCTCACATCATACATGAATTAGAGATGGATAATCAATCTAAACATAAGAGCCAAAACTATAAAGCTTTAGAAAAAAACTTAAGTAAATATCTTTGTGACCTGGGTATAAACAAGGGTTTCTTAGAAAAAACAAAGAAAATACTAACCATAAAAGAAAAAAGATGGTAAAATTATATCATCAAAATTTAAATCTTCTGCCCATCAAAAGACATTTTTAAGAAAATGAACCATCAAGCCACACAAGTGAGAAAATAAACATATATTTGATATAGAACTTTTATAAATATAAAATATGAAGAACTGCTACAACTCAATAATAAAAACACAAACATCTCAATTCTTTAAAACTGACCAAAAATTAACACATACTTACTTCATAAAGGAAGATATAAGAATGGTGAATAAGCACACAAAAACTCATCATTAAGTTGCTACGTAACACAAATCCAAACAACAATGAAAATTAAGACCACAAGATACTATTACATACTAGAATGGCTAAAATTAAGAAGACTAACAACAAAAAATATTGGTGAGAAGAGGCAATAAGGAGGAATGTAAAATGGTACAATCCCATTGGAAGAAGCATGCCAGTTTCTTTTAAATTTAAACATGCACCTACCACTTAGCATAGGAATTTCACTCTTAGGTATTCATCCAAGAAAAATAAAAACCTATTTTCATTAAAACTTATACAAGAATATTCATATCAGCTTTATTCCCAATAGCCAAAAAACTGGAAACAACCTAAATGCTCATCAACAGAATGGATAAACTGTGGTACATTGATAAAATGGTATACCACCCAGCAATAAAACGAAAATATTAATACATGCAATCACAAGGCTGAACTTCACAGACATTATCCTGAGCAAAAGCTGGACACAAAAGAGTACATACTATATAATTCCATTTATATGAAATTTTCAAACAACCAAAATTAATCTGCAGTTAAAACTCATAACAGTGGTTACCATTTGATTGAAGAAGTGGGGAACCTACAGGGAAGGGAACTTCCTAAGGTGATAGAAATATTCTATACCTGATAAGGGTGATCCATTTGTCAAAACTCATGGAATTGTACATATACAATTAGTATATTACAACAGGTACAAAATTTACTTCAAAAGATGTAAACAAACACAAAATATTTGAGTTCCTAGTTCAGATGGGCTCCACTAGTAAATTCTTCCAGATACTTTTTTTTTTTTTTTTTTTTTTTTTTTGAGACAGAGTCTCACTCTGTTGCCCGGGCTAGAGTGAGTGCCATGGCGTCAGCCTAGCTCACAGCAACCTCAAACTCCTGGGCTCAAGCGATCCTTCTGCCTCAGCCTCCCAAGTAGCTG
>CAUYRT010037082.1:0-110138 GCA_963574885.1 Lepilemur ruficaudatus | reverse complement strand
AATTGTGGTATATGTATACTATGTAGTACTACTCAGTCATAAAAAATGAATTAATAACTTCTACAACAATCTGGATGTAACTGGAGACCATTCTCCTAAGTGAAGTATCACAAGAATGGAAAAACAAACACCACATGTACTGACTATTAAATTGGAACTAACTGATCAGCACTCATGTGCACAGATGGAAGTAAAACTCAGTGGAAATCATGCAGATGGGAGGGGGGGAAGGGGTGGGTAAAAAAATGCCTAACAGGTACAATGTACACTATCTGGGTGATAGGCACACATATAACTTGGATTCAAGCAGTACAAAAGTAATGATGAGCCGAAAGCTGTAGTGGAATCAAATCCATCTTAACCTACGCATGAATTAGCAGGAAGGTTTGATGGTACTATTCCAACAATATTAGCCCATTTGAAACAAATCAGTAAAGAAGCTGGATAGATGGGTTCCACATGCATTAAACGAGCATCAGAAGAGAAATCATCTCGAAGCTTGCCTTTGTTTGCTATCATGACATAAAAGCACACTATTTCTATACCATATTGTTACATGTGATGAAAAATGGATTCTTTTTGACAATTACAAGTGTTCAGCACAATGGTTAGATAAAGATTAAGTGCTGAAACACAGTCCCAAAATGAATATTTATCAAAAAAAGCTAATGGTGTCTGTTTGGTGGTCCAGCACTGGTATTGTCCACTATAGCTTCATGAAACCTGGTCAATAGATTACAGTGGATGTCTACTGCTGCCAATTGATGAAATGATGAGGATGCTTGCGATTAACCAGCTGAAATTGGTCAATAGAGACAGGCCAATCCTCTTGCAAGACAATGCTTGACCACATGTCGCACAAGCAACACTGCTCAAACTACAGGAACTGGACTTGGAAAGACTCTATCATCCACCATATACACCAGACCTTGCACCAACTCTGACTACCACTCCTTCCAGGCTTTGAACCACTTCTTGCAAGGAAAAATATTCAATTCTCCACAAGCTGTGGAAAACGCCTTTTGCGATTTCATCACCACTCGTTCTCCAGGCTTCTTTGCTGCTGGCATAAATAAGCTACCCTTAAGATGGCAAAACTGTGTTGACAGTTTAGGCACATACTTTGATTAATTGTACTGCTAATTGTTTGAGATATAATAAACTACACTTTTCATTCCAAATAGAACATTTCATATTTAATTACCTAATATATTAAGGGAACCTAGGAACTGGGGGCTAGAGATGGAAGAAAAGTGAATTAGTCATGCTGATGACAAATGATGAGAAAGAGCATGAGAATGCAGGAAAGGATAAAAACAGATTGAAAAGATGATAAGTGGCAAGGGAAAACCAGAGAAGATTGGTTATAGACCTGCAACCCAGAAATAATAGTCCTAAATTTAAGTAAGCCAAAGAAATGATGAATTAGCAGTATGTATAATATTAAGAATTGACACATGTTAAGAATTTTCACACCTGAAGAAAGTCCCCATATTTGAGATTAAGAGAAACCACCAAAATCAAACCAAACTTTATCTTTGTATATTTTTGAATAGTGATAGTATAGAATCACCTTTCTACCCCCAAGTCCCAAGTCTATCTTTCTATTCCCAAAGCTAGCACTGTACCAAAATAGATCACTTACAGTGAATAAATAAATAAATAACCAAAAAAATAAGTGAAAGCTAGTATAACTTTGCAGGAATAGTCTATGAAAGAGCATGATATTCAGTTAACTATGAAATTTATATGTAATGTTAACCAAAATAGTCTCAGATCTGCTGGCCTCAGAAAAGACATCTTAAAGCACCATTTCTGCAGACCTTTTTAAAAGATGTTCTCTCAATTTCAGAAAGATGAATTATTAACCATTAGGAATGGCAAAACTGTGCTTAAAAAATAATTTGTAGTGACCATAAACTTGCTAAAGATAAAAAGACAATATTTTAAAATGTCAAATTACATATAAAAGTTTAATTCTAATTAGTCTAAATGCCTGTTGAGGCTAAGTTAACAAAATAGAATATTAGACAATACATATTAAAAGAGGAATTAAATTTTAACAGGGTTAGTAAACATAGATTAGATTAACAGAGAATAGGAAAGTAGGGCTGAAAAGAAGCCAAAACACTCAATTTTTATTTCTCTCTAAAAATGGGTTAAATTATTTTGATTTTGATAATTAGATAAAAATAATTTTTAAAACAAATTGGATAATACTTTATGATACCACTTAATAGGACTTTTTATCTTCTACATGTTTAAAGACATTAAAAGCAAGAAGTAATAATACATTCAAAAGACAAAACTAAAATATAATCATTAGAACACCAAAATAGAATGCAATATTTAAGAGGAAAGACTGAACAAATTTAAGTTACAATAAAAAATAAAAGTATATAATTTTTATTAGGCAAATGTTTTAAAACATTAAAGATGTTTCCAAAATTTTATCAGTCAATGTAACAGGAAAATATAGGAAAGCTGACAATATTAGTATCAGACAAGATTTTAAAAATTAGCAAGTAAAAGTTACAGTACCTTGATTTAAAAAAAATCAATAGCAATACTATTGAATGAAGAATATTAACAAATTATTATTACAATGTCATATTGCAGAAACCAAAAACAAAGATATAAAGAATTCGAACATCATAATTAACACATAAATGCACAAAATTAGATGTTACATACCATTCAGTTTCCTGTAAAGAAAGAATAAATCTTTACAAGAATTCATAAATTATTTACAAACACTGACCGAATAACAGTAATCCCAAGGATCAATAGATTCTAAAAAGCAAATTTTATTACAATGTAGTACAATTAGAAATTAAATATAATGTTCAAATAACTTTGAATTAAAAAAAAAAACCCAACTTTTCAAAAAGTGTAAACGATGTGGTTTTGGTAGGTTTAGTTTCAAATACTAGCTTCCTTATGAATAACTTTCTGACTTTAGAGTACCTAGGAAAGGCAGCAAAATGACGGGTCACACTCCAGAGCGAAACAGATAAGATGCCCTGAAGGCAAATGATGAAATGCACCTGTAGGTTATGGTAGGAATACGCAGGGTCATCTAAAAGCACCAGAATGTCTTGTACCAGGCAGGCCCAGAGATTCTCTAAGAACAGTGAGGGGAAAGGGAACAGAAACTGATAATGCCTTGAAACTTTGAAAATTTATTAGAAAAAATGGTGAACACAAGTAAATAAAATTTAAGCAGCAAAACACAATAAAACATTTTTTAAAAAATCAAGCAGAATATCATACTAACAAACTTGAAAATACAATAAAACATAAGATTTCTTTTAAAAAGCTTATTCTATTTTAAAAAAATTAAAGTAGAATACGTAATTTGAGAAATGATTGAAAAAGAATTACAAACTTATTAAATAATTATGAAGTCATTAAGTCCTTATTTAATGATTAAATAACTTCAAAAAGTAAAAGCTCCTAGGATTAATCTTGTCCAAAAATATATATAACATTGAAAAATAATTACAAAATTTAATGAGAGAAAAAAGAGCCTGTTTTAAAAATGTGTCTACATAACATATTCATAGAAGTAGCAACCAAATATTATAAAACCAAATATTATAAAAATTATTTTTTAAAATTTCAAGGTAAATATATCATGGTCTTTGATTTTAAAATTCTGAGGAATTTTTAGGAACTTGGAAAAAATGACTTTCTAGAGCAGGACTGCCTGAGAGAAATTTCCACAATAATGGAAATGTTCTATAATTCTGCACTGTACAATATGGTAGCTAATGAGATTGAGAATTTTTAATTATGTGTAATTTTAATTAACTCATTTTAAATATCCATATTTGTCTAGTAGCTACTATATTGGAGTACAACTCTAGAGCATTTGAGGAATACATAGTTAAGAGTTGCAAACAAATATTATAGTCCAATATAAATATATACCAGAAATACATATGTTCCAAACACTGAATAAAATCACAACAATAAAAACACCATCTAATACCAGTAATAGTCTATTGCTAAACATTGACTTTAGTGGTACTAAAATTTAGCAACATTTAATGGTACCGAAATAAACATTTAGTGATAGGCTATTGTTTGTAAGAATCCAATAAAGAATAAAGACACTTCTTAACTGAAAAGGAAGGGCTAATTAATTAATTAAGTTGAAATAACTAGTTAGCTATTTAGGAAAAAAATCCATTTAGGCCCTTATTTCACATCATTTCAAAAATAAATTTCAAACTGTTTTTCAAGAATCAAATACAAAAAAATAATAACCATAAGAAGCAAAATTGTATACTAATCAAATGTTCGAGCTGGGAATGATATTTTTTAGATACAATAAAAGAAACAACAAAGCAATAAATGGACATAAATCTACATAAAAATCAAAGTAAAATGCATCAAATCTAAACATATTTAGAGCTTTTGTATGTCAAAATATCAAAGACATGAAAATAAAAATACAACACGGGGGAATATATTCAGCAAATAATTTACATCATGCGTTAATGCTTCACAATAACTATTCAATAATATTTTGGAGCATTTCCCGTGTAGCTTGGCATGCCTTTGCTCATGGGTATGCACAGCGAATAAAGGGACAAGGTCCCTGCCCTCATGGAAGTTATATCTAGTAAAGTCAACAACAATTAAACCACTAAAGAGTTTTCTCAAGCCCCAAAGTGAGGAGTCATAACTGATTCCTCTCTTTCCCTCAGGCACACACCGAATCTATATCCTCAAGTCCTTAAAACCTCTACGTCCAAAGCATATCCCAAACTGACTGCTTGTCACCATTTCCACTTCTGTGTCCCTAGTCTGAGCCACCTTATCATCCACCAGGGCTAATGCAGTGGCCAGCTTTCTCATCTCCAGGAATCCACTCCTACAGCCCATTCCTTGTCATGGGATGTAAATTATACCCTATTACTCCTCTGCTTTTATGTCTTCTGTCTGCACTTAGGATGAAGTCCAAAATCTATATCATGACCTACAAACTCCTACAAAAGGGCCAGTTGGACGTTGGCCCTACTAACTCCTCCCTTCCTCCCCAGGATCTTGGCACATCAGCCCTCTTAATTCTTCCAACCCCAAAGCTCATTCCCACTTTAGAGTCTTTGCACTTGTTCCTCCATCTGCCAGGAACACTCTCCCACTGCTGACTCAGTTCATCCTTCAGGTTTGAGCTCAAATGCCCTTTCTTCACAGAAGGCTTCACTGCCTTAGCCACTCCATCCTCACTCTCTGTCTCAGCACAATTTTTATTGTGAAGGCTCCAAAGAAACCAGTTCTATTATACAAAGCACTGGAACACATTTGAAGAATAATTTACCAATGATAGATGCCCTGACTTAAGATTATTCCTAAACTTTGACAGGGATCTCCATGTCCAGGAATATCTTCTAATTAAATAATCCAAAACATGTTGATTAAAATGTCATTTTTAACATTGACATATCATAAAGAACCTAAGTGTTCCAGATGGCTTAAAAGTCTGGAGAGTCAGAGTTTGGACACTGGGAATGTATAACCCAGGTGACCTCTGTTTAAATCTTCCTTTGCCAGTTACTAATTTTGCAACTTGGGCAAATTACTTAACATAAGTTTCAGTGTTTATGTTTGGTTTTTTTCAATCTGTAAAATGAGAACAAAAAGCGTACATACAGCATAAAACTCTTAAGAGGGTCAAATAATGTATTTTAAATCTGTTAACTCAGGGGTTCAGTAAACTTGTTTGTCCATTATTAAATATAAGTAATTGTTAGCCATTACCCCAGAGTGTCTGGGTTCAAATCCTGGCTCCACTAAAATTAATTTTTTGACCTTGAGTGAGTCACTTTATTTTCCTGTGTTCCCTCTTTTCTCATCTGTAAAAGAGGAATGACAATAGTCAGTTTTAAGATGAAATTAGTTAAGATGAAATGAAGTGTGATGTTCTTATAACAGCACTTACAATAAACACCCCAAACTATTAACTACTATTATATATGCTTTCAAAATTGTCATTAAAAATAATTCAATTAATTCATTAATTCAACTTCATGGTCTTTATCTTTCAAGAAATAATTGGGCTAACCAAAATTTATCACAATGTTTGTTCTAAAAAAGAAGTATCAGAAATAATCTAAATGCCAGTATAGTTTGATTTCAAAATCTGTAAATCCATATTGCTCAGAACTATGCAATGTTTTAAAAAATATGTTATAGAAGAATGCTGGATGACACAGAGAAGTGTGCAATATATATTCAATGAAAACAACTAAACAATATGATCCTTACATAGCTAATTCTAAGCAGCTTTAGTCTAGAAAACCAAATAACCAAGTTTGTTAGAACTGAGCCTAATTATTCTGGGTGAAAAAAAGCTCTAAGTTAATGAGCTCTTTTGTGAGGACTTCGTGCCCTATATTTTTGCTGAATTTGTCTTATTTTTATTTCTGGTTATCAATTTTAAAAAATAATGAAATACATAATTTGATCTGTAGATAATTTTTGGAGTTACTATATCTAACTTTTCTCTTACATTTGAACAACACATATTTGTGACTCATAGGGATGTGATGTAGCTGATTCAGCTTCTCATTATGGCTCAAAGCTACGTTAGATAAAGACAGTCACTACACTTGGTTTGGCCATGGAATATGCACATGCATATTTGATTTTTTATTTACTATTATATTGGCCTTGGGAACAGAAGTCATATGGTATAGGAAAAGGTAGGGGAAACCAAGCCTTCTAAGAAAAGAAAAGAGAATCCCTAAGTTCAAGTTTGTTGTGCTGATGTATCACAAATGATAGGTATAAGTTTGTTATGTGGTACAACAAACTATAGAAAATTTTAGTTAAAATAGTGGTTAAAGAAGCAATCTTCACTCCCATGGAATAGAATTGCAGTTGATAGAAAGTTAGCTATTTTGTGTACTTCTAAGAGCAAAAATACCTCAGTAGCCCTATTAAATATCATTTTACAGACAGCTTTAAACATGAAAAAAACCATAAAAAGAAAGTACAAACTAGTACAATCTTATACTATAGCATTAAAATTAATAGTGATCATGAATAAATACACTAATAAGCATAAAATAATGACTTTCAACAGTGGTCAACAAAAACAGTACAACAAAACTTTTTTGCCTGACAGTGACAATTTTTTTTTAAAGCCTTATGGTTCCAAGAATATTTACTAGGTATTTATAGATAAGGCTATGTTACTTAAGTTGTATAATTATAAAATCTGGTACATCAAATCATATTAAAGCTGTTCCCTTTTGTATTAATAGCCTTTTTATTCTAATGCCTATCTTTGCTATGACACAGATACTTGGGATTGATGATTGCTCTGCTAGCAAAAGGGAGGAGCCGAAAGACGTAAGATAGAAGGAGATGGAACAATAGTGTGAGAAAAACACAACTGATGAAATAACAAAAGCGGAGTACGTACTGGAAGAGGTGGTCTGAGAAACTGGTTAGGGTGGGGTTTTGTTTACAGCTTAAATCAAGACAAAAATATATTATTTGGGGTTTCATCTGTGCTACTTCTTGAGTAACGTGTAAATAACACCACCATTTACATTTAAGCAGAATTTCAATTGAAAATTATCTTGTATAATGTTACCGGCAACATTTAAAAGCTGCATAGTTAATAATACAAATTACTGAACACAAGGCACAAAGACTTTTATTTATGTCATATGAACAACCTTAATGTTCCTACCTACACTGAAACACAATAATTAGCTTTTATTAGCTTTATTTTCTTGATCAGCAATATCTGCATTTTGTTAGACCCCTAAAAGGCCATTCTAATGCAACTGAGCATTGTCAGGAATCTTCCTCATTGTCCTTGAAATGCAACATAAAAAGTAAAGCATGACAGATATCCACTAAATGAAGATATTTATGGCCTCCCCAAATAAGCTTATTAAGAAGCTCTTTTCCTTATGTCTGAAATAATCTGCATTACTCACTTCTTTTATCTAAGAAAAGTATTTTCCATATGGAATATCTCTTGCCTTCAAGGACCCTTTAGCCTGTTCTTCATTCCCATGCACACAAATGCAACATGGAAATCTCACTGTAGAAATATATTAAAAATAGAAATCTAACTCTTTCCTATTTCAAGGACTCAGATTGAACAGGTACAGAGTGTTCACTGCCACCAGGCCAGAGAATGGAAGGTACTCACACTCGACCAAACCATGAAATACTAATATTCTTGACAGGCAGCCTACAAAAACTCTTCAACAGGCACAACTGGAGAAACATTCCCAATAGTCAATGTTTGCATATTTGCTCATATGGAAAGAATATGCTATATGAATGTCCTCTCCCTCTCTCATTCTTTCTTTCATAGACACACACACACACACACACACACACACCCCTATCTCTTTCATTTTTTCTTTGTTTCCTATCATGGGTGAGTTATACCTGATACACATTGGTTCTGAGCCATATGTGTGAGAATAAGTAGAGAGGTTACAGCAAAATTAACAAATATAGTGATTTTGGACACTGATAAAATAACATAAAAATGTATGGCAATGATGGAAATGTACTAAAAAGTCACAAACTTAAACACTTGAAGATACGGAGCTTAAAAAACAAATAATAGCAACATTCTAACAGTCTCAGAAGTCCATAAGGTATCATAGGAGGTATCACTTGGAGAATAATTAACTGGCTACAGCCTACAACTAGGATGCAGTAGTAGGTAGACATTCCTGTTTTTAAACCTTGGCTCTAGCCTTGACAAGCTGTCTGACTTTGAGGAGGCCTCACAAATTCTGAGTCTCCATTTCTCATCTATAAAACTGGTATAATATCTCATAGTAGTTAAAAATTCCACGTTTTCAATTATGTAATGAACTTAGCATGACGCCTGATATACTTTAAGTGTTCAAATTTGTCAATGTATTATGTTTGAAATGTTTGTATTATGTTTGAAACTTTTATCAATAATCATAAAGTGTTGTTGGAAGGATAATAACAATAAAACATGGTGTGGGGGACAGATCAATATGGGAGAAACATACTTATTTTGATCTCTTGAAATAAAACATTGCACCTAGAAAGAGGAAGTGGCTCTGCTAGGAAATTCTCTCTAGAGTTCCCAAGGAACTCTAGATATTGCTCTCAAGGTGGGGAGTGAGCCTCCAGATTTTTTTGTGATTGAAGGGGATTACAGAAAATGTGGGTCCTATCATTTCTGGGGTTAGTGTTTCCATGCACTAAGAATTAAATTATCCTCTTCTTACTTATAAAAATATAAGGAAAAGGTTCTAATTAGAGAGGACACAGGGTAACACTAAAGATAAACCTTTGTTCCATAAAAACAAAAATAAACTTCTATTTAAGATAAAAGGAATGCTCTCTGGACTCTTTAGGAAATACTAAAAGAAAGTGAAAAATTGGAGGAAGCACAAACATAATGAACATAGACAAAGTATGGCAGTGTCTGTAGAGGAAGGATTTGGTTGGGCCCTGGGGACATTCTTTGCACAAACTCTTGCTTCTGTGTTATGGAGATATGTAGGGACTGTAATAGCCTGGACCAGACCCAGTAGAAACAAACTAAAGATGTCTTACCGTAGTAAGACATAGTACTAATTTATCTGTGATTTATACTGAATTATGAAGCTCTAGTCATAGAGACTACCCCAAGACCACAATGGAAAAAGGGAAAGATTGTTTAACACACACACGATTCCAGAAAATCAAAAGACCAGCATACTGGCACAAACAGAGGAATCCCTTGTTTCATGATTCCAAATGCTGCTTCACAAGGATAAACTGATTTTAAAATGTTGAAGGCATGAAAAATACTATTCAAAATTCACCTCATTTAATGCCGCACCCTTTATTCTATTGCCTCAAGGGTGGAAAAGGCATGTTCTTCACTGTCTGTGAGGCAAGAGGCTGTGCCAAGCTAATGCTAATGGGAATTCTGTGGCCAGAGCCCACACTCGAAGACATTCATGCACACTTTAGTTTCGGATTTACCCACTTTTACAAAATGGCATAATAATATGCATACCAGATGAGACAGCTTCTTTGTTTAAAACTGTTGTTTGATACACCACAGATACTTAGCCCTCTGATACAAAACCTATGAATTACGTTCTATATAGTGCTCTATATGGAACTGTCAATAACATTTTAAAACACTGTCAATTTCCAGGTACTATTAAAAGAGTAACATTTCTTGAAACTGAGCTAAAGAGTAACATATTCCCTAATGAAATAAATTACACAAGAGGAAAGCGATGCATTTCTATAGAGTTAGTATGTCAGTAAGCACACGTTATACAAAACACCTTTCCCTCAACAAAGGCAGTAGGGGGCCCCTAGAGATGTCCCAGTGTGTTTTGCTCTGACCCAAACTCCCCATACTGCTAGAGCATCTCAATATGAAACAGTAGTTAGAAACATTTTAGGTCTGATTTTATAAAATTTCAATCATCAAACTGCTAACTTCCCAAATTGGAGTTATTAATAGAAATGAGAAGAATCCTCACATAAATCTAAGATACTCTCCATTATTGTAATTTTCACAATTACACCAGTACTTTTAATTACTGTAATAGTTTATGAATCAACACGAAAAATCTCAATAAAGACATGGAGTCAGAAATCTCACCCAAACTTTCCTTGTACCAAATGAATTTCTTCCACCCAGAACTGTCCGTAATGACTACGCCAGCACCAGTTTACTTTGATGTAAACGCATGTGGCTGATCTGTTATAATATGAAAAATACTCTGGCTGAAATTTTTCTTTGCATTATACAGGAAGAAAATGCCACCTTCTGCAAATAGTTTATCTATGGTTTTGTAGATACTATGTGAATATCTTTAAGTCCTTTTGAGAGAAAAAAACTTTGTAAGCATCCTCAAATCCTGCAGATATAACCTTTTTCGCAATATATTCCACATTCAAACATTAAAGAATATCATTTCTCCAGTATAGCATATGCTTCAGCTATTTTTATTAGGCTGTCTCCTATGCTAGCCTCACCTGCAACTGCATAGTTTGAAAGCAATAAAAATATTAAAAATCAGACTTTGATTAGGTTGGTTTTAACCTGGATATTATGGGCTTTTTTTTTTTTGCAGGTAATCATAGACTTTAAAGCTGGAGTATAATGAAATCCCTCATTTTATAGATGAGAACAATGAAAGATACTGATTTTTTTCACAGAACCAGTGCTAGAAACCAGGCTGCCTCTGTCCATGCCTTGTCACCACATGCTAATAAAGAAGTACTTTTACCCATGATTCCAGCATTAAGGCTTCAACTAGAACTTGGATTTAAGGTAATAAAACCTACTATCTAATACTACAAACACTAATAATAACAGCAAAAGCAGGACTAGAAAATTTAGTCCAATCTATCATGCATAGATTAAGAAATGAACTTCAAAGGGGTAAGCAATTTGCTTGTTTGCATGTTTCAAAGACATCTCTACTGATCCTCTGTTTAATTTGAATTATTAATTATGCAGCAGATAATGCTGCTAGTGACATTGCAGCAAAGTAGTTTTTAACCAAAATTACAATGATTAAACATAAATGTTGGTGTTTTTATAAGTATCCTTCCCTCCATCAGATTATACGTTATTTATTATTGTATGTTGCACAATACTCAAAGAGTGTTTTGGTACATAGTAGGCAATTAATGCATGTGTTAAATTGTAACATATTTGTCTAGGAGACTGGACAAAGGAATGTAATATTTTATAAGTATATGTGCTGTAATGTGGCTTTACCAATGGTCATTATGATGTTATATAGATACACTGCAATTATTTCCCATTGAGTCATGTGAAAACTACAATTACTTTAATTAATTTACTGTTGTTAGTTGTAAGCCATTCTGTAATTAAAGATTAAGTTTTTTCTTTTTTTCTGAAAATGTTGCAAAGCAAGCTTGGGTCTGTCTGTCACATGAGCCCATGCTCATGGCACGGCTTAGGTGGCATAGATTTTGTCAAAATGGCCAAGAAAGTGGCCTGGGTGAGCCAACCCACCAAAAGTGCTCCTCTCCAGGCCCGTGGCTCCCACGAGCCAAGCTGAATCTTGCAGAGGGACCCTAGCCCTGTCTGTTAGGAAAGATTAATTTTTAAATGAATAGATAAAAGTGATGACTTTAGTTCCATTTTGTTAACCTTTCTATCTGCAAGAAAAGGTAAACTCTAAAGATTAAAGATTGGGTTAACTTCAAAGCCAAACTAAATGAGGCAAATGTTAACAGTAAAATATTAAAAATACCAAAATTCATAGGCTTTGCACCCTCCTTTTCAAGGAAATTAAAAAACTGGCCAAAATCCACAGAAGGTTATTTTCCTAATATTTTGACAATTCATTGAATACTTTAAATTAATGTAAATTTGGGCAAAACTCCAATTAGTGTTTAGAAATAGAATGTTAAACATTCAGACAAAAAATAGGTAGAAACAAATTACAGAACAATTGTTAATATACAAAAGCATTTAAATGAATATCATTGTAAGAAACAAATGAGATGATTTCATATGAAATAAACCTTGTCAAATTAATTTCAATCTATGAAAATTCAGAAAATTTAGGATGTGGTGGACCTATTTTTATTTTGTTTGAGGTTTATATTCTCCCTCCTATAATACTTGGTCTTTTACTTTTTTCTACTACATTTTTTTCACAACAATATTACTACAGGTACACCTTGTAGATACTGAGGATTCAGTTTCAGATCATCACAATAAAGAGAATATCACAATAAAGAGAATATCGCAATAAAGCAAGTCACAATTTTTTATTTGGAAGTATATAAAAGTTATGTTTACACTGTATTATAGTCTATAAAGTGTGTGATAGCAAGATATCTTTAAAACAGTGTACATACCTTAATTTACCCACAGAGTTTATTGCTTAAAAAATGCTGACAATCATCTGAGCCTAAAGCGAGTCCTCATCTTTTAGCTTGTTGAGTGTCATTCCTTAATGTTGATGTCCATTAACTGATCAGGGTGATGGGTGTTGAAGGGTGAAGTGGCTATGGTAATTTCTTAAAATAAGACAATGACGAAATTTGCCGCATCAATTGATTCTTCCTTTCATACAAGCTATCTATGTGGCATGCAACGTTGTTTGATAATGTTTTACTCACAGTAGGACTTCTTTCAAAATTAGAGTCAATCCTCTCAAACCCTGCCATGGCTTTATCAAGTAAGTTTATGTTATATTTTAAATACCTTGTTGATATTTCAGTAATGTTCACAGCACCTTCACCAGGAGTAGATTCCATTTCAAGGATTCTGTCTTTGTTCATCCATGAGAAGCAACTCCTCATCCATTCAATTTTTCTCATGAGATTTCATCAATTCAGTCACATCTTCAGGCTCCATTTCTAACTGTAGTTCTCTTGCTATTTCCACCACATCTGTCGTTACTTTGTCCACTGAAGTCTTGAACCTGTCAGAGTCACCCATGAGATTTGGAATCGACTTCTTCCAAACTCCTGTTAATGCTGATGTTTTGACCTCTTCCCATGAATCACAAATGTTCTCAATGACATCTAGAAAGGTGAATCCTTTCTAGAAGCTTTTCAATTTACTTCACCCAAATCCATCACAGGAATCACTATGTATGGCAGATACATTCTTATGAAATGTATTTCTTAAATTATAATACTTGAAAGTTCACATTACTCCGTGAGACATTGGCAGCAGAATGGATGTTATGTTAGCAGGCATGAAAACAACATGTACAGCTCTATCAGAACTCTTGAATGACCAGGAGATTGTCACTAAGTAGTCAGTATTTTGAAAGGAATCTTTTTATTCTGAGCAATAGGTCTCCATAGTGGGCTTAACATATTTGGTAAACTGTGCCTTCAACAGATGTGCTGTCATCCAGGCTTTGTTTTTCCATTTGTAGAGCACGGGCAGAGTATACTTAGCAAAATTCTTAAGGGTCCCGGGGTTTTTGGAATGGTAAACAAACACTGGCTTCAACTTAAAGTCACCAGCTGCACTATCCTCTAACAAGAAGGTCAGCTTGTCTTTGAAGCTTTGAAGCTGGATCTTGACTCTCTTCTCTAGCTATAAGAGTCCTATCAATAGACTGCATTTTCTTCTAATAGAAGGCTATTTCATCTACACTGAAAATCTGTTGTTTAGTGTAACCACCTTCATCAAAGATCCTCGGTAGATCTTATGCATAATTTGCCACAACTTCTACATCAGCACTTGGTGCTTCCCCTTGCACTTTTATGTTATGGAGATGGCATCTTTCCTTAAACCTCATGAACCATTCTCTCGTAGCTTCCAACCTTTCTTGTGCAGCTTCCTCAGAGCTCTCACAGATTTGAGGAGAGTTAGGGCCTTGCTCTGGAATAGACTTTGACGTAAAGTAATGTTGTAGCTGGTTTGATCTTTAATCCAGATCACTAAAACTTTCTTCATATCAGCAATAAGGCTTTTTCACTTTCTTATCATTTGCAAGTTCACTGGAGTAGAACTTTTAAATTCTTTCAAGAACTTCTCCTTTGCATCCACAAATTTGCTAACTGGCACAAGAGACCTAGCTTTCAGCCTATCCCTTCTATCAACATGCCTTCCTCACTAAGCTTAATCTTTTTAGCTTTTTATTTAAAGTGAGAAACATGAGAAGCTTCTTTTTACTTGAACACTTAGAGGCCATTGTAGGGTTATTAACTGGCTTAATTTCAATATTGTTGTGTCTCAGGGAATAGGGAGGCCTGAGAAAAGGGACAGAGATTGGGGGAACATAAGGTTGGTGGAGCAGCCAAAACACACATAACATTTTTTGATTAAGTTTGCTGTCCTGGGCACAGTTCATGGTGGCCCAAAACAATTACAATAGTAACACTGATGATCACTGATCACATATCACCTTAAGAGATAAAATAATAAAGTCTGAAATACTGCAAGAATTACCAAAATGTGAAACAGAGATATGAAGTGAGCACATGCTATTGTAAAATTTACACCAAGAGGTACCATGTAGGGTTGTCATAAACCTACACTTTGCAGAAAATGCAGTATCTATGAAGCACAATAAAGTGAAGTACAATATAACAAGGTATGACTGTACATTTTAGAGCTATGACAATCACATTCATGCTATGGAGCTTTGACTGTCAGTATATAACTCTGAAAATTCTTGTAAAGCTCAGATATGCATTTCTGTACCTTTACTCTGCATTAACACTAAGTATTCCATCAGTATCTTCAACTCCAAGCATCTAAAATCAGCTCATTACCTATCATCCCTCTGCCATCCCAATCTGCATTTCCTCATATATTTCTAATCTAGCATCAACTTAAATCTAGCATCAATTAGTTTTGGATTTTAAAAATAGCCTCAATTTAGACTCCTCTCTGGTATAATTCCTTCCATATCTGTCTCTCCACTTTCATTAACATGACTACATTAGGGTTGTCTTGTATAATAAAGAATGTGTCTGGTCTTTGTTCTGGTCAGGAATTCTAAGACCTTAAAATTTCCCAAGTGACAGGTGAGTCTTTGTTATTAAAACTGAGCCCCTCACTTCAAGGGAAGGAATGGGTGGTGGAAATGGATTTCAGTCACTGGGCAATGATATAATTAATCATGCCTATGTAAAGACACTCCAATAAAAACTCTGGACACTGAGGCTCAGGTAAGCTTCCACATTAGTGAGTACATCAATGTGCCAGGAAGGTGATGTATTCTTATTTCATGGGGAGAAGCCATGGAAGCTCTACTTTTGAGAGTCTTTGAGACTTCGCCCTATATATGTCTTCATTAGCTGATACTGATTTTTAATCTTTATAATAAAACTGTAATCATAAGTACAGCACTTTCTTGAGTTCTGGGAATTGTTCCAGTGAATTTTCGTATCAACCTGAAGGGTGTCATAGGAACCCCCACATTTGTACCCAGTTGGTCAGAAGTATGATTGGCTTGGGGAACCCTGAAATTAAAACTGGCATCTGATGAGAGCAAACTTTTTTTCTAATAGACAGGGTCTTGCTCTGTCACTCAGGCTGAAGTGGAGTGGCATGATCACAGCTCACTGCAGCATCAAACTCCTGGGCTCAAGGGATCCTTCTGCCTCAGCATCCCAAGCAGATGGGACTACAGGCTTACACCACCATGTCTGGCTAATTTTTTTTTTTTTTTAGAGACAGGGTCTCACTATGTTGCCCAGGCTGGTCTCAAACTCCAAGCCTCAAGCAATTCTCTCACCTTGCCCTCCCAAAGTGCTGGGATTACAGGTGTGAGCCACTGATGACAGCAATCTTGTTGAGAACTCTGCCTTCAACCTATGGAGTCTAAGTAGTTAGCATAAGAATTGCACTGCAATATTGTAGATTGCCAGATAAAATACAGAACACCAGTTAAATATGAATGTCATATAAATAAGATATTTTTAATAAAAATATGCCCCAAATATTACATCATACCTATTTATACAAAAAGTCAGAAATTCATATTTCACTGGGCATCATGGATCTTGTTGTTGATACTTTTCCCCAATCTGAAAATCTATACCCTGAGCCAGCTTCTCATTACTCCTTCTCTACAGGTCTAATAACTGCCCTTCCTTTTTCCAGGATCTATCTTTTTAGAATCCCCACCACATAGTGCTCTTATTCTTCTTAAACATAGTTTTGATCAGGTTTTACTCTATCACAGACGACCTCATTACAGATTTGGTAGTCTGGCATTCATAACCATTGACAAGGCACCATAGTCTTTGGAAATTAATAAAAACTTATTTAAATCCTATGTTCTCCACATACCAGCTGGGTAAAATTAGAAAACTGATCCTATCTCCCCAGTCCCTAATCTCTTCGCTGTAATATGAGAATGACAACATATGAGAATGTCATTTTGAAGAGAAAAACAAAGCAACTTTTAATGTACCTTTATTGGTCAATGACCAATGACATTTTAGTAGTCATAGACAATGAACTGATCCTAGTATTTCTTGACTATTAGTCTTTATTGAAAGTCTTGGCTTTTCTGACACCATTTCTCCCTCTGGTTTTCCTCTTTGTCCACTTAACCCTTTATATTAATGCTTCCAAACAGTTCTGTCCTGGCCTCTATTCATTCTGTATCCTTTCCCTAGTGATCTCCCAACATTTTAAATACTGTTCAACTCCTGCTCTATGCTGATAGATTTCAAAGATGAAACTCAAACTCCAGATTCCAATGTCCCTCTGCTTACTAGACATGTCTGAGTGTCCTATGGTCACCTGAGGTCTCCACCTCCAATCCTTTGCTCTCCCCTCATTGCCTGTTTCTTTAAATCGCATCTCTCTGTTAAGTAAGCCAGCCAGAAGGGTCAGAATATCCATGCTTCCTCCCTCCTGTCATGTCCCCCTCACACACACACCTGTCTCCAAATTCTGTAGTTCTGTTTTCTAAATTAGGTCTCTCCTCTGCATGTGTACTCACTCTTCTTTTATTAGGGCCCTCAACATCTCTTGTCTAGATTATTACTACAGTGTATTAGTTAGGATCTAGCCAAGAAACAGAAACTCTTGAGTACTTAATATACAAGGAATTTATTCCAGGGAATTGGACCCACAGGTGATGGAACAGACAATTCAACCCAGTTTATTAGCAACAGCAGGAAGCCATGATCTCCCCTGAGCTAGAGAAATAAAAAACAGGAGAATCGTCTGGAAGAAGCTTGTCAGGCTGGAGCCACAGGTGAGAAACAGTCCTTGATGGAGATGCTTTCATTCTAACAACTGTTCCCCTTCCTCCATCCTCACTCCCTTTCAAGACATATGCTCCAATCCTACCTTTCTAAAAAGCAAATCTCATTATCTTTATCCCAATGCAGAGAACGATTCAGTGGTGTTCTGCTGCCCAAAGGTAGTCAGCCTTTTCTGTTGCTATGCTGTGCCACGCCGATTGCTCCCCAGAAGGCGTAATTTCCCTTACATATTATGTTCCCCAACTGGGAATCCCTCCCACCCCCACATGCTAACAACTGCATATGCCTTCTTATCTTTCAATATATTACAAATCATCTCTGTTATGACACCTTTCATGTTGTGTTTTCCCTCTCTTTCTTCCCCCACCCTCTCCTTTTCCTTCTTCCTTTCCATTCCTTCCTCTCTTTCCTCTTTTATTTTCACCAATGAAATAAGTTGCTCCCCCACAAAAACCTCGTTGTTAACACTTATTTCACAGTATTGCAATTGTGCATGTGTGTTTGCATGGTTGGCACGCAACATTCAGTCACATGCGAATCTTTACCATGTTGAAACCCTACTCAGGGAAGGAGCATTCATCAAATATCATCTTTTATCAGATCAATAGTCTCTTAAAAGATGTCTTGAACTAATTTGGTGCTCTCAAATATACTTATATATTCATATTTTTCTAAGACTCGAAGTATAAGCTTGACAAATATTCTGTAAGAATTTCTTATTGCATGAGAAAACAAAATTCTTGAAAGAGAAAATATTTCTTACATTAGTTTTTCCAGGGAGAATACAAATTTTCTTCCTTCTCCAATAGTCCTTAATCATATAAAGTTACTAACGTGGCCAGTGCTCATGAATTTAATATTCTTTCTCAACCTATAATTCTTATGCTGAAAAGAATATATGAAAATTGAAAATAAAAATGAGAGCTTCAGCCTTGGGAAGAGTAAAAGATTATGACACATATGAATTACGGCAAACACAATATATAAAAAAAAAAAAAGAAAAAAAAACTACTTCTGCTCAGGCCCTTCATGAGTTATATTGAGAATATAGAATAGGTTTACAAAGGTTTAAAAGACTTTCTAACTCAATAACCCTCCTGCCCCACTATGGCCATTTCTCTGAGCATCTATTGAAGGCAATTAATATTTACCTACATTACGTAATTTAATATTCACAATAACTACAGGAATGTAGGTTACAATTTTAGATCTATTTTACAGATGAGGAAACCAAGGCACAGAGAAGTTACATAACTTTCCCAAGGTCACATGGAAGTAGGTAACAAGAACTGAGATATGAGCCAGTTCTGACTTCAGAACCCATATGCTTGTACAAACCACCAACCATCTTCCCAGTTGTCAACATTTCTTTTCACCACAGCACCTTCGGTTCAAGAATAGAGAGGAAGGAATAGGAAACACACTGTGTTCTTCACAGCTTATCCTTTCTGTTCTCTATGGAAAAAAATGTACAATGAAGAAATGACATTACTGCTATAAAGTAATCATTGGGGTCCTTCTGCTGACCAAGGAAGATCTAAAAGTGATGTAGTTAGAAAAATAATATTTGCATGTATTTCAACCTGCTTTTCTCGGAAAGGATTTAAGGTGTTTCACTAAGATATGCACATTACTGACAGATAAAGTAAATTAAAATAGGCAAAAAGCAAAGCAAAGGGAAAGTTGGGATAGAACAGTACAGTGAGTGCACACAACACAGGTCATGAATTATAGAGACCCGCCAATAGCAAACTTGACGGTGGGCTCTAAGCTACGTAGCAACCAATGAAAACGGAGAAATGAGATTAAATAATTGATTTTTCCACAAAATACAAATAAAATGGTTGCTTAGGAGAAGCCTAAATATTTCTGGTACTAAGAATAGAGAGAAATTACTTCTATGGTCTTCCAGAAAGCACACTGTGTTATATAATAAGCAGCATCCTCAACAACCTGCCCAGAGTACATACAGAAACAAATGGACTGCCTGGATTTGAATCCTAGATTTGTAACTTACTAGCTGGATAACATTGGGCAAGACCTTGCTGGGCTTCAGTTTAATGGTCAATAAAATGGAGATAATAAGAACTACCTCATATGGTCATGTGAGACTTTCATTAGTCGCTATATATAAAGTGCTTGGAATAGTGTTTGGGACACAATAGTAAGCACTGTATCAGTTTTTGCTGTTATATTTATTATTGAATAACTAAATTTATTTTTCAAGACCCAACTTCCCAGGTGACACACACTTAAAGATAACCAATTAAGGATTTTGTCTAAGTTTCAAGGAGCATATTTAGTGACTTGACAATGGCAGGGGGAAGCTGAGGGAGAAGGCATTTGGTCCCTAGCGTCATCTATGCACCTTAGCACACCTTTGGATTTTCTCTTTCTTCTTGTCAAAGCTCTTGTTCTAAGCAGGTGAATGTTTGTTCCCAACTATTGCACCCGTCAGGTGTATGGAGATCAGTTTCCTTCTCTCTTAATGTGATAGGATCAGGAAAGGTAGTGAGGCTGTCTTGGGCCCATCTGTCTCTGAGGTCTTGCTGACTCCCCAGGCCCTGCCTAGGAAATCAAACACAGTGCCCAACTGGTATCCTGTTAATGAACCTACTGGTGAACTCCACTGATAATCTTCCTCCTGGGATTGACTAGGAGATAGGGGGAAAGGGTGATTCACTCTCTTCTTAGAGACTGTCATTTAGTCACTTATCATTTCTCTTCCATCAGGGGAATTTTTATTTTATCTTGGGGGATAAGTTTAGGGAAGCTTTGTATGGATCCATTATACCTTCTTCACAAACTCGTCTATGCTGTGGTCTTGGCTTTGGCAACTGAAATGACAAAAATTAGCATCTTTATTCTCTCCCTGTTTCTGATGTATGATTCCAACCCCTAAGACAATGAATGTGGAAGGCTGACAGAATGGAGGATGGGAAGAGTCAAGCCATCTGTAGGATTTTGACAAGAGGGAGTAAGGTTAAGCTGGTTAACCCTGTCCAGTATACCCTATTATATAAAGTTACAGCACCTTTCCTAAGCATACTTCAGTTAATGCAGTTCTGTAGTTGTCCAATGTGATGAGGTCCATCTTTGAAGGTTTCTCCTCTTCATTTTAACCCCTAGGCAGATTTTAAAGCCTACAGAAAAATAGGCAAACTAAAGAAAAGAGCAATATGATAATTATGCAGGTTTTTCAAAACTCAGATAATACATTGATCTTTAGCTTTTTCAAAATTCTGCATAGTAGGCACAACTCCCGGTACTGGCCGATCCAGCAATAGCTCCAAATGGTCTACTCGAATTTTCAATTCAAGCTATTTTTTGAACTGTAAACAAAGCTAAAATGCATGCAACACTTCATATGAGCCGCACTCCATTTTCATATAGTCAACACCACTAAGACTAAGACCTAACAGGTAACTCTTTCATGTTATATATTGTACTCTGATAAACTCAGAACAAATAGCCATGCAATTACAAATCTGTTAGGGTCCTCAAAGATCCAGTTCTTAAACACCTTTATATATTTTAAACACCTTTATTTTAGATAGGAGAAAACCAAAACTGAGAGAATTATCTGATCTAAGATAGCTGATCTACATTTCTTCTCTTTTCTATAAATACATTTAAAAAGAAGAACAAAAAATAATCAGGTCAGATATATTTTAAAAAGGTCTTCTAGATAAAGTCAACAAGCATCCAATGAATTTGTAAATTCCTCATGGAGAGGTGTCTATGCCTGTTTCTATTTCCCACAGTGCTTAATAAAATACTTCAGAGAAAGCAAATATTAAGATGATTGTTAATGGTGATGATGAAGAGTGTCATCTATTGATGATAATATGACCTGAGTGCCCTTCCCATTTTCTCCATCTCTTAATAATCCTGTCTGTTCCTCAAGGCTTAACCAAGCCCAACCTCAGTCATGATCTCTTTCCTGACTACTCCACCCTACTGTCATTCCTCTCTTTCCTAACCATCTATTTTCTTTTTCATAAAATATCTATCATTTAAATATCTATTCCTTTCTAATAACTTAATGTTTTAGCATAATCTACAAAGTAGGTATTAGATTCCCAAAGGTCATTTACTGTACCCTACATATTTTTCCCCACTCATCATCATCATCACCAAAGTTCTTCAAAGATGAATCATAAATATTACCTATCAATACTTCCTTTTTATACTCCTCTGAAGTACTCTTATTATTACTAGACTTAAATAATCCTTTTTCAGGTTTTAGAGGAACTACCCATTTCCAGAGTCCTCAGGTTTGCCAAATAAGTTATGTCCAACCTTCCTCTATGCTTCATGGGCAAAATCATACGTTTTCAGATATCATCTTTACACTGTAAAATCACAAACTTTTCAAGCCATTCCCCAAATGTAGAGGCTATCATTTCCTCCTCTATTCTAAAAAATTTCTCTAGAATGTCTTCATTTCCATTTCACATTTTGAAAAATACTAGGCATTTATGCAAACTGTATATCCCACTGTGTTGTAAAGGGTAAAATAACATTTTCTATTTTGCTTTTAAATACTCTTCCTCAGGAAGGCAAATTTTATAACATGAGAATTAGAAAATAATATTGGCAAAAGTGTTTACTAAAAAACTGTTCCATAGTTTAATATTTTCTAATGGCCTATATATAAAACACAACGAAACATTGTATTAGACATATAGGATCAACCATGTTTTACAATCTTAACCCAAACATTTTTTATCTCCTGTAAAATTATCTAATGAATACCTAATGATTAAAAAAAGTTTAAGTACTCTCTAGAGTGCACTACACACATAGAGAGGTGGTGGAGGGAAATTATTCTACTGACCAGACAGAAATAAAAGGATAATGTTGTCAACTGTTTAAAATAGTAGGACTAATAGATGAATCATTAAGCCTGTACATATCCAAATATAATAGTATAAAAATTACAAGAGTCTCTAAATACCTTACCTTGTGGAAGGTCAGGAGCAGCTGTTTCAGAAAAATAAATTTTGAATCTTGAATATATTCTTTCCAGCAAGTCCTTCCTGGGTGGCTTGTTAGTTCTTTAGGTGGATATGTTTGAATTTAGGGCAAACTACGTAACAGGAAGGCTACCAATCCACAGAAAGAATGTTCAGGACTTCAACTTATATGGTTTTTTCTTGTTCCTTTTTTTATCATTTCAAAATATTAAAGGGGTACAAATGGTTTAGGTTGCACGGATAGCTTTTGTAATGCTTGAGCCTAGGCTATAGGTGTGCCCATCACTCAAATAGTGTTCACGGTACCCATTAGGTAGGTTTTTGCCCCTCCTCTCTTCCCCGCTGCCCTCTGGTTGATTTCCACTGCAGTTTACTTCCCAGTGCACATGTGTGTTTATCGGTTAGTTCCAATTTAACAGTGGTTGTTTCTTTGGGTTTTTCTTCTGTTTTGCTTTGTTTTGTTTAAATTTAGAGACAGTCCTGCTATGTTGCCCAGGCTGGCCTCAAACTCCTGGCCTTAAGTATTCCTCCCACCTCAGCCTCTGGAGTGGTCAGGATTACGGGCATGAGCCCTCAGGCCCAGCCTATCTATAGGTCATATCACATTAATAGTTCAGTCTTTCAAACATGGTCTATAGAAATATACCCTATAATAGTAATATTGGCTGATCAAACATATCACAATTATGCATACATGTGAAGCTTTAGTTTTCCTCTAGCTCAAATTTTCACTGCCTTCCAGAGCCTTTCTTTGGAGAAAATAATCACATAACTATAAAAATCAAAAACAACATTTAAATTTTAACATACGCCATAGTCTTTAAGCTGTGAAACTATCAAATGACCTTCAGTCAAAGAACACCTGAAATACACAAATGTGAGTTTATTGATTCCCTGCAATGAGGGAACTGGGGGGTATCTTAGTAAGACTATGTCAGACATAACTTAGAGGATTTGGACTTGTGTTACGTGATTTGGGGTCAGTTCAAAAAGCAGGACTTTGCCCTGGACTGGATGCTTTCAGAAAGCAGGAGTAATTCTGTGATTGGGTAGCTTAAAAATTCTTATCTATAAGGCAAGAAGAATGAAGTAAGGTTAAAGCTGTGATTGGTTAGCAAAAAGAAAAATACAGATGGGGAATATTTGGTCATTTTCTGGTCTGCAAAATACTCATGTGTTTGCCCGAGTTCAGGTATGAGTATGGAATGGTCTCATTTTTGTCTAGTCACAGTCACAGAAGATCCTTGTCCAATGTTGATGGTGGGTGAAGTTCTATGCTCAATAAGAGAACATCACAGTGTAGCTGTGAATACCAGACCAGCTCCTAGCTATCGGCATCTGCCTTTCTCTTTCTTTCTCAATATACAAAGAATGAGCATGAATTGGGTGGGGTTATTCCTCATAGAATCAAATATAGTCATAAACAGGGACTCATTTCCACTTTAATTATGTAAATAGGTAAATCTGCGTCTTACATATTTTGGAATCACTCTATGTGTTAGAAACATAGCAAATATTGGAAAATTACTTCAACAAGTAATTACTAGCTTTCAACTACACAAAACTGCTGTAAAAATCTGTAAGTAGTGCACCAAAATTCAATGTCACAATTACAAAGCTAATGAAATAATAGGGACTAGGTGAAGGATAAGAATGATTCTACATTCACATTATATCTGAATTTCTATATAACACAGCACTTTGTAACAAGTGTTTACGTATGTGCAGGCACTCCTAGGCCTTAGGAATATGACAATGAATAAGATCAAGTCCCCATACTCAGGGCATTTGCTGCCCTATTACAGAGTTATAGTTTTATTTTCTTATTCTTCATCTTATAATCTTACACAGTGAAATAAAATTATATCATTGTACTGAGTAGTCAAAAAAGAAAATTAATATCAGTCTACTCTATACCATGTGTTTATGGCCAGTTTTGGTCTTTATTACAGTCAATGTAAATGTTTAATTAAATTTTGGCCACTGGTTTGCTAGTTCACTAGAGAGTTGTAAATATCTTCACTCAAGTCCACAAGCATCTCATATAAACTCAAGAGGGCAGGGACTGTAATTGCATTCCTATTAATGAAGTTTTGTTCTTTTTTTTATACTGTCAGTGGCAATTTGATTTGTTTCATAATTTGATGTTCATATGCTGATATAAAATTATAAAATAAAGTTTTATAAATCATACTATAATAATAAACAGTAATTAAAGTGTATCACTAAATAAAAACTGCCAAATCTGGAAATTAGCAAGTTATAAAAAATCAGTAAGAATAAAATGTTTTCTAAAAAATTTTAACTATTTACATTCATTTAAAAGCCAGAAACATAAAGTATCCCATATTGTTATTTTTCACAGAGGAATAATATACTTATTGGCCAAATAAATCCTAAATGTTAATTCTCTACCTATGTATCTATATATGTATCTTTCTAAATATCTATCTATCCTAGGTAAAATTAAGCTTCTTAAATAAAATTTCTTAAAATTATCTTAATTTTAAACCAACTAGAGTGGTGGCATATTTCAGAAATATTTTATTTCCTTCTTATGTCATTTGTTCATATTTATAGAGATTACCATTCTCCCCAAACCTATATTAAATAAAACTTCCCTAATAGTTTTTGTATCTCTAATGATGATGCTTTTGTACTTTCATCATTAAAAGAAATATACATATACTCACATAATCTAGCCTTGTCTGCTACTTACTTATTCACTCACAAAATAAATATTTACTGAGTGTCCTCCAACTATTTTCAGGAAATTATATAAAACAGAGTAATTAAAGCAAAACAAAACACAGTGCCTCATCCTAAGGAGTTTTGAAGCCTAGGAGGAGAGATTTAGTCATGTACACAAATATTAAAAGAAAGCAGTAAATAGTCCTTATCACTAGAGATAGGGACAAAACCTTCTGAGAGTTCAGACTAGGGGGAGATGGCTCCAGGCTGGAAGTATCTTGAATTCTCACAAAAAAGGAGATAACTATGCATTGTAGTATTGCAGATAGAGACTAGGGACATCTGTGTTCCCTGGGGACCCATGTCTCCCTAATTCTCAGTGCACCCCCAGTTCTTCATCACATTTATTACTATAAAGTTTTTGTTGACTTAGACTTGTGCAGTTTACCTTTCAACTCTAAATAGCTTCTTTCCATGTGATGATGTGGTCATCACATCCAATATTCCAGCCTATAGCAATACTTTTTTAGCAAAATACTTGTTAATACTTTAATAAAAAAGTATTATATTGACATGTAATATTCATTGAGGAAATAATTTGGATCCTAATTTTTTACATCCATCATAGTAGTTACCCTTCCCTGGTTTCACACAATTGCAATTCTGATAAGCAAAACTTTTATGCACTCATATGAGAAAAGGGACAACTAACACTCTTCAAGTTGTCCAAATTTCAAGAAAATCAAACTGCGATTATGAGGGCTGCATGCATAGTCTAACACCTAACTATTTATGTATAACATATCCAAATACCTATTCATTCCTTTTTCTATTCAGTGAATGTCTTCAGACTACATATTATAAACCAGGTTCTCTTTTAGGACTCTTTTAGGACTGACAAAGTCTCTAATATCCTTGGGTTTATATTCTAGCAGTGGGTGAAAATGAGCAGACAAAATAAACCAAACAACAAATGAATGAATACATAAACTACATATACAAACAAATGAAAATGTAGTTACAAACTATAATGATGTGCTATGGAGATAACCAAAATAGGGAAATTGGTTAATGTGACAGTTGTGTTTACTTTATTTGGGAAGTTACGGTGAAGACCTCTTTGAAGGGGTGACATGTCCTACGGGACTTAATTGACAAGAATGAACGACCATCCAAGGGAAAGACCAGTCAAGGCAGAACGAATAGCCCTACAATGGGAATGAGTGTGGCTTGTTTGAGAAACAGCTATATGGATGGAGGGCAGAGATAAGGGGACCATGGTACAAGCTGAAGGCAGAGAGGCAAGTGGGAGATTCTAAAGCCAGGTGAAGGAATATGGGTTTTATTCTAATTGCATTGGAAGTAACTGACAAGTTTCAAGCTGGTGGGTGGCATGATATTATTGTTTTAAAAGATTAATTTGGATGCTGTACACAGAATGGATTCTAAGGGAGTAAGAGTGAAATTCAAAGAGACCACATGGGGCAGGAATAATTTGAGCAAGAGAGGATGATGATCTGGGGTAAAGTAGACAGAAATGGATAGATTCAGAAGATATTTTAGAGGTAAGACTTATAACAGATTGCATATGAGAAGATGCCAAAAGAGAGAATAAATGCTAACTCCTACCTTTCTTACTTAGACCAATTGGGTGTGTGTTGACGAAACTGACTGAGATGACAGAATTGAAGAGGAACAGACCTGGGTGATAAACAAGCAAGAGTTGATCTTTGGACACGTTGAATTTGTTATGCTTGTTAAAGACCTATGAGCAGATTTTACTGCTAGGCATTTGGAAATATAGGTTTGAAATTCCAGGGAGAATTCAGGTCTAGAAATAAAAATCTGAAAGCCTTTCATATACAGATAGTATTTAAACTTCTAGAATCAAAATTCATCACCTGGACAGAGAACATAGCCTGATAAGAGAAGAAGGTCCAGGAGAGTTTTTGGAGAACTCCAGTGTTTAAATATTGAGCAAAGGAGAAATCAGTCAAGGAAACTGAGGAGAAGCTTCCAGTCAAATAGGAAGAAAACTACTACAAGACTGTGATGTTACTAAAATCAAGAGCAGAAATTCTTCAAGAAGGAGGGAGCAGTCAAGCATGCTGAATGATGCTAAGAGTTAAGAGAGGTGAAGACTGCATTTGTCCACAGGGAAATCAGTGGTAACCTTAACAGTGGTATGAATGGAGTGCTGAGGATAAACATCTTGAATGGGATAGAGCTGAGGAGATAACAGGAAATGAAAGAATAGAAATAAAACTGGAGGCAACAATTTCGAGACATTTTGCTCTGAATAGGGCATAGAGAAGTAGGGTGGTATATAGAGTCAGGGGAGGATTTTGTGATAGATGATGATAAAGCTTTTAGGAATGATCTTTTATTTACAGAGAAATGTTGCGGAAGAAAGAGCAATAGGAAAGATCAATAAAAGACAGCAAAGTCTTGGACAAGATGGAGTAGACTCTGCAGAGGAATAGAAATGATTGACCTTAAAAGTTCTCTGGGGCTATGGTTATGGGCCAGTTTTGTGCACATTAAAGGGACTAATAAAGATATAATAAAAAGTACTTATGCCCATAACACCTAATCTGCACACCCAGGTCTCATCTGCCTCTTTACAAACCCCTTTCTTCACGACTGGACTGGTGTTAAGGGGTTCTAATTTGCATGGTCATACTCCAGGACACTGATTTTGCCATATTTATCAGTAGTTGGAGCACTGGGTATTCGAAGGTCATATGGAAAGGTGTGATTCTCTCCTGGGCTGCTTCTTTTTTTGCTATTGCACTGGAAAGAGACCACAGCCTTTACCTACTGAAGTCCCCACCTCCCTCTTCTTCTTCCCGCCCTTTTCCTATGTCTTCCTATCCTGAGGAAAATCTTTCCTGCAGGTAGGAGACTCCAGATAACTCTCTTTGTTTTTATCCTTGATCATATTCCCTTTTCTCTCCTATCCCGCAAAAGTAGTCTGTAACCTCAGGGCCTTTTCTGTTAGGGGAGGGCCCTGTTAGATTTCTCTCCAGCAAGCCCAGGTCCTTCCCCTCAAGTGGGAAAAAGTCTTAAAATTCAGATTTGGGCTTAAGAGCTAAAAAGGTCAATTTTTCCTACCCAGATTGTTATGGGTTAGCGAAAATTTAAGGATTTTTAGGTCCATTGGACAAATATCAAATAATACTGGCAAAATATTATCTCCAAACTCCTTGCCCCCCAAATACAAACAGATGTCATGGGGCACATCATCAGAGTACTTAATCAAAAGCAACTTAAACTACATATACCAGGAAGAAAATTACAAAGGATGTGGTAGCTTGGGTTTGGGCAGAGAGGTCTCTGGATAGTAGTCTTGGAGCCCTCACTTTTCCTATAGAAGTTAGAGGTTCTGAACTCAAAAAGATGCTGTCTTTACTCCCATAAACTGGACCTATGCTATAAAGAATAGTATTGGTAAACCCAGGATGTTCTCTTCAACTCAGCTCTTAACTAGTTATCACTCTGGGTGGTTTCCCACTTCATGCGACTGTTCCTGCCCTGTTAAGCTACTATGTCCCTGTGCTTGTCCACTTAACCAAACCTTTGTTGTAGTCTCTCCACAACCCCCCAACTCATGACAGCACTATCTAACTCCTTTATTTAAAACAAAAATGCTACTTTAAAATTTGTACTTAAGTAACTTGATAAAGTTTCCCTGCAGTTGCTTAAAACTATTGATAAGTATCTCTGGACCTATGAGGACTTCATTTAGCAAGCTGTGTACCTTTCATAAATAATTATATAACTAAATCTGATTATACCATTATCTTCATTAAAAAGTATAACCCAAGACTAGTTTACTGTGTGTGGATTTCTTGAGAGTTGGGGCCATGTCATGTCCATGTCTGATTTCCTCTGGCTCTGCATATACAAAACTTACATATTATTGGACTGAGAGATAGTGTATCTCATGAACTGAAAGCCCCAAAAGAGAAAGAGAATTGACATCCCATACTTAAAAGATTTCAATTTATATATTAAAGTTGGCCAACCCCAGTACTTGAACAACCTTTTATATTATTTTTTTCACACAATCTCTAGTTCATTCCTTTTTTTATCATGACTTTCTGCCCTCCCAGTCCAGGTGTTGGCTATTCCAGCGATTAGATCAAAGATGACCTTTTTCTGTGAAGACAGAAGTAAAGAAAATGCTTATTAAAAGTCTCTGCCTCTTGTATGTCATCAGTTAAGAGCTTTTCTTTCCTATCTGACAGAGGGACAATGTTTTCCTTTATCATTTTCTTGGGTTTAATGTATTTTTTTTTTAAAAAAACACAGTTTCCATTTTTCTTTCTTTATCTCATTTATTTTGTTTTCTTGTAGTTGTTGTAACTATAGCTTTTCTCTGCCTTGAGCATGCAATTAGGCACTAACGGCTCTGCAATTTTTTTTCAAATGAACTATCTTCCCTTTTTGTAGTATTCCTTATTTGTATTTTTTAAGGCATCGTATTTATCCGCCTGAGATTTCTTTTATTCTATGTAACATGTAATGATTAGGTGACCCACAGAAACTACTGTTCTGTGAAATTCAGACTACTCTTTATCAGATCCCTTTAAGAGATGGTTTGAGATTGAAGGAAAAAAAAAGTCTTACTACTTAAATGGAAGTTTAATAAACAGAAATAAAGGAAAATAAAATTTAAGAAAGGACTTCAATGTAAATCCTTTCTTACATGTTACGTAAGGTATGCCAAAAAGATCTCAAAATGATTTCTAGGGGTACCAGCTGAGAAACAATCTTGTGAAAATGACAATAAGCATTCAATAAATGGTTGGCTAAATTGAGAAAAATGAAAACTAAAATATGGATTGTTTTGACCCTTTGCGGATCCTTTGCTTTCATTTTACACAGATAAGAAAAAAAAAAAACAACAAGGATGGTATAGTGAAAATAGAGGACCAAGGCAATTTGCCAACAAGAGGTCTTTTGTCCAAAAAGAATAGTAATGGACTTCTTATTTTCCCAAAGGCTTAAAGATAAGAAATGTGAGATCTAAAACCATGCTGGTCAGAGCACCCTGTGGCCTTATGTATACAAACTAGGGGATGATCTATGAATTTTGAATATTATTTCTACCTAGAACATTTTTCTTCTATTTCCCTTTATATTTTCTGAAGTCTCTTCTTTATTTATTAAATTCCACTGTATTCTGATCATATCATCAACCTTTCTTTTCTTCCAGTTAAAACTCCTAATATGGAACACTTCCGGTGGATAAAATTTAGAAGAGCTTTCGTTTCCTACACATTTTCTCTTCTTTCTATATCACAATACCTTACACAACTCAAGAATATGTTTGGTAATTTGAAAAATTCACTGCCCTTCATATAAATGTTTGAGAAGAGTTTTCTGTCATTATATACTGTATACTGTATACAGTATTATGGACATGTTTAAATTAACCTTAGGGCACAATAGTATTTCAGCGTCTCCATCACACTCATTCTAATCTCTGGATACTTTAGCATCTATGAGACTTTTATTTACCTAGAAATCTCAGTAAATGTTAACTATTACTGTTATTATTTTATTTGGTATATTTTAAATATTAAAAATACTACAATACTAACATAATAAACATTCACTTATCTTTCACCTAAAAATACAAATTGCTCACATTTTGCCATATTTGCATCACATCTCCTTCTTAGTAATAATAATAATAATATCACTGTTATTATTTTGCTGAACCATTTGAAAGTGAGTTGCAAGCATCATGGCCCTTTATCCTAAGTAGTTCAGTATGTATCATCCAAGAACAAAGACATTCTGTTATGTAGCCATAGCATATTTCATTAATTCAGGATAATTAAATGTGATAGACACAATTATATAATATATACTTCATAGTCAAATTTTGCCAATCATCCTAAAAACATCCTTCCTTCTCCAATTAACAGTTTAATCCAGTGTTATATTCTAGTCTTATACAAGACAGTATCATCTTTCATTCTCTGATAGCATATGCAAATAATTTACATTAAAATTTTTAATTTCATACCTCTAGCCATGACTCAATAATTTAATAATTCCTGTTCATTATTCACAAATTTCCTGAATTCAAGTTTGTATAACCACTCAAGAGTCTATATCTTGATCTGTTTTCCTTCGTGATCTTCTGATTGCTCTAAAGAATTCATGCTATAGAGTAGATGATCTCCGTAACCAGTACTTACCCATACATATTTTGATCTGGTTTCCTTCCACTAAATTTACAAACTCTTCCTAAAAAACCTTCCTGTTCTTGGATGTTGACAGGGTAATTATCTCCAGGCTCCACTTTCACTAAAAGAGCACATTACAACCAAGGAAAGCCAAGTATACAGGTCTACATCATTTAGCCATCTAGATGCCTGTCACTAGAATGTATCAATATTCTTGAAAAATTCAGCTCTTTGGATTAACATGACAGAAGAGAATATTACTCAATGTCCTATCTCCTTTTCCTGCCATACAGTTTTTGTTTGACCAGCTCACTATATGTCCTAAAAATATCATCTTGAGCTAATATGAGTTCTCTATCTCTATCGCTATCTCTCTCTCTCTTTCTCTCTCCCCTTTTTTCTCTCTCTCATTCACACACACACACACAATGGTATTACAACAAAAATATTAAATATAGGCTTAACATTGTTGGGGTTTCAGGAAGTTCTGCTTAACATCGTGAACTCAAGCTTCATGACCTGCAAAATACATACCAAGGTGTCATGCCTAAACACCATCAATATTTTAAAGGTCCATCTAGTATAGAATTATGGCATCCTCAAAATCCATCACAAAGATGCAACAGGACAACTGCTGCTGTGTGTACACACAACATAATGCAGGTAATAAAGAGCTTCAGTTTTGGAATTAGACAACTTGGGTTCAAATCCCAGATCTGCACCTTACCAGCTATGTGAACTTGAGCAAATTAATTCACTTTTCTCTTATTTTTTTCATCTGTAAAATAAAGCACATACTCTATAGGTTAAAATAATTCATATAAAAACTCCACACATGCTTGACACAGAGAAAGTCCTCAATAAGTATTATCAAAAGAGGAGAAGTGGTGCACTTGCTCTTGGCCTAATTTGCTTATTCTACCAACCAATGTTAGTTGAAGTCCCTCCTGCTGTAACAGCCCCTTTCATTCTCAGGTTTCTATAGAATTGTGTTGGACACAGTACAATGCAAACCACTAAGATGAAGCCCCTGGCCCACTGGACATAATATCTAAAAGGTCATTTATAAAATTCAGGTGGCCCAACCTCCCATCTGTGATTTTCCCTTTAGAATGTCCCTGAAAGATGATTAACTAAACACTGCTTGAAAACTTCTGCCAGGCACAGTGCTGATGCCTATAGTTCCTGCTACTCCGGAGGCTGAAGCAGGAGAATCGCTTGAGCCCAGGAGTTTGAGGCTGCAGTGAGCTATAATGATACCACTGCATTCTAGGGCAACAGAGCGAGACCCCATATCAAAAAAAAAAAAAAAAATTTATCCACTTGAAAGAACAACTAACACATATTGAGTACTTATGTGTCATGCAATTCACATGCACTATTTTTTGTTATCCTCTCCCATAACCTTATGAAACATGTTCCATTAATCCTCTCTTTATGCTATGCCAGCTTTGCATTTGATTTACTTTGCCTTACCATTTCAAGGAGTTGTTTCTCAGTGGTTTACTGGTGCTTCATCTGAAAGGTGAACTGAGACCTTGGATCAGTAATTAGATTTCCTCTCAATTATTGTCATACATCTTAGCATGTGATTCCTCCAAAATTTTAAACATAATTGATAAGCACTGATAAAATTCCCAAAGGAAATACATAATACTATTATAGTTTATATATTGCATATATAAACACGTATATGCAAACTATTATAAATACATATTTATTGTTTTAATGTAGACTCATGTTTTTAAGAGAAATATTCTAACATTATAATCCCATGATATCACTCTGACTTTCTCCATAACCACACACTTAGGTAGTTTAGACAAGCTACGTAGTGTGGGTCTTTTTTAAAAGGAAAAAACTCTTGGCTTCCTGGATAGAAATGTTACAAATTATCCACCCAAAGCACAGATCATAAACCTGACCCCCTTTTCAGATTTTTATTAGGACTGAAATAATTGATACTGACAGAACAAAGAGAAGATTCTTACAACCATAAAAATCACTTTGCTGCTACTAATATAACTGAATCCTACCTCTAATGGATTATGTGGCCAGGAAAGCCCCATAATAACATCTAGTAAGTAACTCTGTCCATATGCTGGTGTGTTCGATGGCCAAAGGCCCCATTTAATTAAGAAGATGGATTTATATGTACTCATAATTCAGGTTAAAGCATTAAGACCGTAGTATTACTCAAGTTAAAAAAAAATTTTGTAGCCTCACTACTTTTTTTCTTACTGAGTATACCTCCTATTTCTGCAAGATGCTTGATCAAAAGTATACTTATAATATCAGAAATGCCTTAAAATATGAAAGCATAATAATGTTTAGCACATATTTATCTAATTCATGTCAGGATACTCATCTTCAATTTTAAACAGACCCTCTTAACAAAGAGGGATTATTAATCTTGTGAAAACCTGATGTTAAGATAAATCCACTTATCAGACATAGACATGGAAAAACATAGCCAGTTTAACTTAGGAGCAAAGTTATCTAGAAATAACCTAATGGTGGCACCATCATGTGTGGTTTTTATATACTTTATTATTTGCTCCAGCCATAAATCATGACATGTATACTCCAGGCTAAAATATCTTCTGGGAATAAAGCTCCTTCATTATGAAGTTAATGTTCAAAAGTACTTTGTAAATCAAATGAAACAAAATCACTGAGACTCATAGCCATGCACTTCAGAAAGTTCCTAGGTCAAAGTTGCACATCGCCTCAAGCTAAATAAAGATGACAGAAGTGACAAGTCCTAGACAATGCTGAAATATATTTTTGTGAAGCAGCTATTACACGCCAGGCACTGATGGGCTGTGCCAATACAACAACCCTACTCTTCTTTGCCCCACTTTGAAATTTATGGATAGGGAAGGTAAAGTCTAAGAAAAGGGAAAGAGTACATTCCCTATTCTTTTAAACAGAGCAAAATAAAATATTTGAACAATGAAAGTCAGAAGGAAAGGATTCAAGGAGGAAAAAAGCTACCATATTCTTAAATTGAGTATTCAGTTTCATAATGAAATTAGTCAGGAATAAAATAAAGAAAAAAAAAACTTTGTTCCTCCTCTTTGCTTAACATATAAATAGCCAATACTTAGAGTCAAGCATGAATATTTTAATTTAACTTTTGGATGCCTATCATCTAATTCAGTCTGATTGGGCTCAAAGTAGTAAAAGTACATGATCCAGCAAGTAAGAATGACAGCCTGAGATTGATTAGATAGCATTAATGGTTAAGTACTAGTAACCATAGTCATTACCTCTCACTCTTTAAAAAAAATGTTCTCCTTATCACTTCTTTATCTAACTTTATTTAATTCAAAATTCATATAAAAACATTCTTCTTGTTTATCCAACTTATCTTCCATGTAGAGATTTAATATATCTTTGTAATAGGTATTTAATAAAGAATTAACTGCATTGTTGAGAAGAAAAACAATGTTAAAATATGTTTAAAGATGCAAGTGATTCCTCCTCAATCAGTATCTAGCAATCCACACTCTTGTATTTCTCATAACCTAACAAGAAAACTACCCTAGATTACAGATGAAAAGTGCAAGAGGTAATTCACTATCATAGACAGCCTATTGATGAATTATGTAAAGTACTCTAACTTCTACATACCATTAAAAGGCAATTAACCTCAATTCAATGTTTTCACAAGTCACTATGTCAATTCTGCATTCAGAATTAGCATGGTCATTCATTTTGAGATATTATATTAATATCATCATTTTGATATTGAAAATGATGCTTGGATTTTAACCCCTAATCCATCAGAAGCAATGAACGAACTAAACAATAAACCTATATAGATGGGACCAGTCTTATACTAATCTGTAAGAGAGGCTGAAATTGTTACTGCGGTATTGGAAATCACCATTCATTTTGGACAACTCTGAGGATTCTGAACCGCATGGAAAACTAAATGAAGGGAGGAATTACATTAAGTTGTTCCCTTGAAAAGTGCCTACATTTGCAAATTTCCAAACAAACTGAAGAATCCCCAGACTTGTTATTCACACTGAAGCCAAAATCCATGCCCATGAGTAAGGTGGTTGTGGCTGAATTCACCAGTCTGTCTCCACGGGAGGTCCTTCTGACTGGACTAAAAGGGAAATTATTTTTCTCCTCCATTAAGCAAGAGACTTGATTTTGGGACTTTCCACAATACATTTTGCTAAGTTAACAAGCAAACAAAAATCCTTGATACTAACTGCTGCTTGTTGATCTTATTGGATGAATATTTTAAAATGCTTTTTATAAGGAAGAGAATCATTTTTAATCCCAAATTCCATTACGTATAGTAGCCACTTCTACAAACTACTTCAGAGATTATGCATCATATCTAATCACCTATTTTAAATATTGAAATTGAATATCTGATAATGGAATTTACTTTATGCTCTAAATTTGCTGCCCTAAGAGAGGCTTACCATCTACTGGAAGACGTTTTATCTGGTTCCAGCAAACATGTTCTGGGCAATTAAGTCCTCAAATCTAAAACCTTGCCTTTTATATCACCATTCCGAAATTCAAATGAGATTTCTAATATTAGCTGTGGGAAGAGTAGACTTGCAAATTGAAAGGCCAGTGATCTCCCACTTGCCTATCACTAGATCTAAAATTGCCATGTATGACAGCTTCTTCCTGTGAGTTATGCAATCACCAAAACTCACACTGAAAACACGCCCAAAGCCCTAATGCCTAATAGGACAGGGCATACCAGCACTGATGAACTTGGCTGGGCTTATCAGAGTGAGTAACAAAAAAGTTTAGAAAGCCGAGAGCAAGTTGAGATAATAGAGTCCAGGACAGAGAAGTTTAATGGGGAAGTGACAGGGAAGGAAGAGTGAGCTGAAGAATAGAAAGGGAAGGACTAAATGGGAGGCACAGTAGGAATTGTAATTATCAGCGCCCTGGAAGGTCAAAGATGGAGACTACAGACCTTCAAAGTTAAAAGCCAGCTTCTAAGATGCACTATACCAGAAATGGATTGTCAGTTGGAGCTGGTTGCTGTCTAAGTGAACATAAAAGAATTTCGTGTTTAAAATCTGTTGCTCTGAGAACTTTATAAGAAGAGTTCTCACACTTGTTTGGCCAACAGAATACATCTTTGTCAATCCTGTAAAATTAAGAAGGATCCATCTCTTCTATACACCTGCAGCGTAGATACATATGTAGATTTATCAAGACAGACATAGTCTCTACATTTGATTATATAAAAGTTTGGAGGTTAAAATTTCAGGCAGTTTAGCCACAATGAAGTAGGGTTTTCTAATCTCTTTAATGGCCTCTGACATATTAGTTGAATATAAGATCTTTACTAATTTTGTAGTTGAGATGAGTATAGATAAAATTTCCCTTAACCTCTTTCTTTTTCTTGAACTTTTCTTCCTGATTATTATTTAAGTAAAAAGTACCATAATTAATTTCAGAAAGTAAATGTCTCACTCCTACTTGCCATGAATCATTTTTTTAATTGCCCTATGTCTTGATCTAGTAATTATTGCTTGTCTGAATTACCTTAGTTCTTCCCTCCCCCAATCAACCAATTCTTACTTACAGACAGTATGTTAGAACATTACAAAAAAATACAAGTATATATTACAAACCAAACGGAAAGCTATTTTTTTTTCTAAATACACTTGATTATATTTTATGGATGCTTTTATCTAGCAATCACCTATTCAACTCTCAAGTAAGAAAGCTCCATGAAGGTACTGTTTTCCATACTAATAATGCCATAAAGATTGCCTTAGTAAACTGTAGCTCCTCTACATCAGGAAAGAAATGCATTTTAAGTATCTCTTACTTTTGAACAAAAATATACACATAAAAATCTCCCTTTAGTATCCTAATTCTGTATTAAAGCTAAGACTAGTATAAAGAAATTGGTGCTGATTATGTCTATTAGTACTCTGTAAGAAAACTTCTTCTTTTAAAAAATATTTTTTCCTATTTTTTTCTGAGAAAAAAACATTTTAACCTAGTTTTCAAGAATAAGTAAGTGGACAAGACAGACTATAAACCAAATACTGAGAAATACCTATTTATACATTATTTAAATTAATTTTTAAAAACTAGAGAAGGGAAAAATTCATTTTAGACAATAGATCTTCTTCTTTTCTATATTTTCAGCTCCTTAGTATTTTCTATGTCCTGCTTTCACTAAAGTTATTTGCCTGCTCCATTCCTAAGTTTCCCCCAAACAGAAACTACATGTCATTTATTACTGCCTCTCCAACAAAATGTTAGCATGTGGCTTCACTACAAGAGGTTGCATGTCATAGTAGAAACCCACTGTGGCCATGGGAGTTAGACAGAGATGGGTGTGAATCTCAGACACATTCTTTATTCCTCTGAGCCTAATCTGAAATGTCATTGTGAGGACAATATGAAATAATCTAAGTTAAAGCATATAGCATAGTACCTGGTACATGGTGGTCATGCAATAAATGCTAGTTTTCTTCATTTTTTCCTTCATTGAAATTAAAAAATTAAAACCATGTTACACACATATTTCAACACTAAGTAATCTGGCAATGTTTCCAATTTAGAGTTATATAGCAAATGATCTTTTAACGTACATTTTGAGGTGCAGCCATCACAGTGGAAAACAAATAAAAATGTTTTCTATATAACTAGCAAGCCAAAGAGAAAAAGAAAAAATTATATAAGACATCAGTATTGTCACAGATGAAATGAAAACAATGATCATTTAAAATTTTACTGAGGACCTAAATCCCTGGTAAAAATACTAAGAATTAATTTAGGAAACATGCAGTATTCAAGTAGCCCAAGTTTTTCAAAGTCCTTAACCTATGTAAAGGTGAGTAGAGATACACATTCATCCTTAAGCACTCTCATGAATCCCTTGACAAAGTAACCCAGTAAAGAGGAAAATACTGGCCAAAGGTTTTCTCCCACTACAGCTGTCTTACCATCATCCAAAGCTCTAAACAGAGCTGGTCACCTTTGGAAATATTGTTACATACTAAAATCAACAGTTATGCCAGAGGAAACCAAAGGAAAACTTTTATTTGTGAGCTTAGATCTAGGGGTCTCTGTCCTGACTTCCACCCAAGGAAACTCTGTACCAAAATTCTGGGAATCCAATAAAATACATCCAATTTAAACTGAATAGCACAACAATGCCAATATTACAAATGGGTTCACTAAGCTGCTACTTTCATGTTGGTGGGATTCAGTCTTCCCCCACATTTATTCACTCATAGAGGAAGACCCTTTTGAGAAAAGGAACTGTGTTATATTTACATAAGCATGCCTTCTTTGCCCTCCAAGAGCCTAGCATCATGATACGAATAGGCACTTGAATAAAATGCCAATAAAATTAAAAATAAATGAATATAATCAATAGAATGTAGCAATACACAAAGCAATCTAAAATCTGAGTCTTTCTAAACGAAAAGACTGCTATCGTCACAGTATCTCAGTATCACTAATAGTAATAACCCTCTAGGGCATTATAACTTTTCAGTAGGTATCAGACATAACACAAATCCAATACAATCAGTATTAGATGTAAAATACGAACTTAGTAGCAACCATATAAAGATCAGTTACCCCAGATCCAGTATAATTGTTGCCATCTCACAATATTATACAACTTAAGAAGATAACAAAAAGATTTTAGCAGGGCAAATTCTACCTCTACTTAAATAAGTGCTTGAGAAGCTCCTATGCAATATGATTTTATTTCTGGATTCCCTAAAAGTTGTATTTCAGTCTCAAGTTTAAGCTACCCTAAATTGAGAAAGCCAAATATTATTTTTATGCACCCTACAATATACTTTGGGATTTTTTAGAATATTATACACACACATTCATATACAGTCATACATTGTTTAATGACAGGAATACATTCTGAGACATGCATGTGAGGTGATTTCATCAGTATAAGAACATCCTAGAGTGAACTTACACAAACCTAGATGGCATAGCCTATAGATACCATATGGCCTCTTATATGGTGTAGCCTGTTGAACCTAGGCTATAGACCTGCACAGCATGTTACTGTACTGAATACTGTAGGCAACTGTAACACAATGTAAGTATTTGTGTATCTAAACATATCTAAACATACAAAAGGTACAGTAAAAATGCAGTAATATAATCTTATGGGACCATCTTCTTGTATGTGGTCATCGTTGACTGAAATGTCATTATGTGGCGCAGGACTGTACATAGAATCTATTGTACTCAAACTAGCAATTTCTGTAAAGCCTCATTCTGCAAATTCATTTTGTAAAAAGAATTTACATAAATGCAAATGTAGACGTGGTCTATATTTTGAAATGACACTTAATGATGCTGCTTAGAGAGATCAATATATAACTAGCACATACGGGTAAAAAATGGTGAAAAGTTAAAGATCTCAAAAAATGTTAAAATTATTTATAGAAGTCCAGTATTATAACTAATATAGAACTCCATACCATTTATTATTTAGCATCTATCTAAATATGTGAAGATGATCAATAATTTGGTACAGAGATTAACTATCTATGTCCTTTAGGAAAACATGAGCCTGATAAAGTTGTTGAAAGAATCCGGAATTTGACTCATTCTGTAAATAGTTTCCTGAATGATGAAAAAACACAGCCACGTGCCAAAATGAAACCAACCTAAGTGCCAAAATAGGACCAGAATGATGTTACTTTAGTTGCTTTTGCTCTTTGGTAGGTTAGAGGGGTGCAAAACTGAGCAAAGCATACATTTCATTTGCTCTTAAAAAAAGATTGTGGACTTTCCATTGCTGCTCATAGTGATCTAGGTCTTTTGTTTATATTTTAATCAGTTCAGGTGAATCATTCCATTCAGAAAACATGAAAATTGTGAAATAAATATTAGAAACCAAAATTTTGATTCAAAATGTCAGTCTGCATTGTATGATGATAGATGAGAGATCAGAAATCTTTAGCTATAGTTTGTTCAATTGAAATATTGAGAGTGGGTTTGTCAAATAACGATCTGAACTGACCTCTGGTGTTCCACAGACTAGCAGCACTTAAACTTTAGCATGTATAAGGTTCACCTGCATGGCCTGTTATTGCACAGCTTCCCAGGATCCATCCACAGAAATTCTGTGTCAGTAGGTCTGAAGTACAGCCCACAGATTTGCTTTGCTAATCGGCTTCCAGGTCATGCTGATGGCTCCGGTCCTTGCATTGACCAGACTTTGAATAGCACTGTCATCATTGTCTCTGGGTCTGCATTCTAGGACTCCGTCACAATTCAGCTCTAGTGACAGCTAAGTTACATGAAAGAACCCTAGCAAAAGTTGAGAATTATGCATTAAAAATCAATCTTCAAATCCCTTTGTAATACAGTTACTGAAACCAAACCCCATAAACGCCGATTTTCTAGCTCTGGTTTTGACACACTAGGTTATCTCCAATTATCTCCAGGGGTGATATAACAGTCTCACAAAATTAATTTTACTCCATTTTAATTTAACAAGGTTCACATCTGGAAAATGAATGCAGAATTTGTTGGTTGAAGTGAAAGTAAAGAACAGCTGAATCCATTAACTCTGCTCCTATAACCTAAAGCTCTTTGCTTAATTTTGTTAAATTCATTAAGGATTTTGCTTTTAACTTGGACCTTGTGCCTCATTCTAACAGAGTGGCAAAATGCTATGGTCAAGCTGCAAACTATTTATGGAAGGGTAATTATAAGTATGTAAAGGCTCTGATGAACCCAGTAACAGGCAGTGGCAGGGGTGGCACCGTCATTCTATGGTTAAGGAGATAGATGACTTACACGTCCTTCCTTTTACTAATGTATTTGCTTCCAAAATGAGTTATTGACAATGAAAATGATAGCCCTTAAACCTGATGGTTTATCTCTATTTATTTTCAGGTTAGTTGTAATTATTTTTAAAGGAATATATATTATTTCCTAAGTGGCAGAAAATCTTCCTAAAAGCAAACATAAAACGTAGTATCCAACAGTCTTTGCAAAAAAGGAGTTGTTCTAAATATATGACAAAATATTCAATAATGTCCCCCAATACATTTCTGTAGCTAGTTATGCATTTCTAATTTGTAGTCTAATTTTATAAATCAGGCAAAACTTGAAATAAATGCCTACTGCCTAATTGCCACAATGCTGTAAGATACAAGGTTTACATAAAGGAAAAAAGGTATAAGAACTCTTTTTTTGTTGTTCTTAAAATGCTTACATTCTTCATAGGAAAACAAAACTCATATACATGTAAAAAAAAAACCAGAAATGTGTCAAGCTGCCTGACACTGACTATTATTGCAACAGAAATGTAAAAAGAAGTTAATTACTGTGGGTTAGAAGAATATTGGAAAGCCTCTTGGAGGATGTGAAACTTCTACTGGACCTTTTCAATCAGAATGATTTAGATGACGAAGAAAAAAAGGCAGCATTCCATGAACAAAGACAAGGACTCTGAGTGTGTGTGTTAGGGGACTGGGTCGCCATGGAGCAGCACTGCCTCACTGGAGCAAAGGCTGTGGACTCAACAGTAGGAGAAATAGTTTGGGGAACGAAAATTGCAAATTCTGGGCAGTCCTTTAACAGGGCAGAAGAACTGGACTGATGAAGTAGGTAACAAGGATCTGTAGCAGATTTGAAGCAATGGCAATGACATGTTGTTAATTGTTTTTAGAAGATCAACCTGGTAGACTTAAGGAGGAGAGATTAAAAGCAAGATGAAGCAGTAAGAGGAGAAACTCAGGCAAACTGACAGCTGCATTTCTAGAAAATGCAGGTGAGAAATATAAATCCATGGAGTAAAGAAATAAATGCTAAAAACATTGTAATAATCAACTGTGGGGGGAAGGAATAAGCAATGACTATAAAGAAAAAATAAAACTAAACTAAATATGAACCAGAAAAAGTACTTCTTTGCTGTCTCTTGAAGTAGGAAGTTATTTCTGCACATATAAACTTTACATATTGGTTTCTATGGCTAGTTTGTGAGAGGGTCAATATTCACAGCACCTGGCTCTACAAGAACTACGGGTCTGAAGGAGATAAAAAGCAACATAATTTCTTACAGTTTCTCAGATCACAGATCCTTTTGATCTAACCAAAAGCAATAAATGAGAAACAATTCACTAAATGCGTAATGAATCAAAAGGAGCTGTGTCTAAATTTTACTGACTGCCAGTTAGCCATTTAATAAAAATTTAATGAGGACTAACCATGTACAAGCCAATGTGTTAGGTGCCATGGACAACGCAAACATAGCTAAACTGACAACTTCCCCAAGTACCACAAATAACATAAAAATCTACCCCAGCCTCCTACAATAGTCATGAAATTAAAAACCAAGTGCCAAAAGGAAATCACTGCACTCTTGTGAACAACAAAACTGCTTTAAATGTATTTGGAAATGGGTATTAGGGATCTCAATAGGGGGTAGGAAATCCTCTAACACTGATTTATGTGAATAGCTGTACAACTTGGTAAATTTACTAATAACCATTTAATTGTACATTTAAAATGGAGTAAAGACATGATATGTAAATTACACTTCAATAAAGAAAAAAATAATAATAACATAAAAACAGCAAAAAAAAACTGCTTTATCCTTTGCTAAAGAAAGTTGGAATTACAGGATGATAAGAAAAGGTGGAATTCTCCTCAAAGTGGAAAGTTTAACGGGTTTGTTTGTTACAGTTCCCTTTCATAAAAATTTCCATGGAAGGAGTTTATACTATAGATTTTATAACTCAAAAAGATGTAATCAAATCAGGTGTTGATTACAGAAAAAAAAAAGGGGGGGGGAAGGAGGGAAACAGGACATGCTTAATCTTTTTCCAGTGTTACACTTTCAATAAGAAAAGTACACGTTTTCACCAGTTCATTACAAAACCTGATGGCACTTACACGTTCAAACACATACTCCATTTAAATGAATGCATTGTGATTATTACAATTAAGCTCCTACCTGAAATTTATAATACAGGCTGAAGCACAAACTGTATTTTTTAAAATTTTGTAGTCACCTAAACTATATTGGTGAAAATGCCCTTAGGCATATTCCCTATATATACAAATCTACATAACAAAAGCAAATAAACAAATGAGCTTTTGAGCAATTTCTTGTCATTTCTACTTTTCCTTTCAACAGAAAGAAATTAAATAAGAAAATAAAAGGAAGTAAAAGTAGGAAACTTTAATAGCATCTTTAAATTTTAGATACTCACTGATAAGAAAACCGAAAATCAAACTTGTCTACTACAAAGCATTGTAAATGGAATTATTGCTGTAAAATTTTTATGTGCATTGCTCTGTAGTAGCCCAAAATTTTTCAAATTTTCAAGTAGGAAATTTTCTAGAACCTAAGAAACCCAAAACTATTCCCCAACATGAACATATTAATTAAAAATTAAAAAATAGAATAAAAAAACAACAAAATGCCACAGTAAAGGACTAAAGAATTTTTGCCTAAAGAATTTTCAGTGCCAAACTCCTTAGCATAGTAAGACAGTAGAATAAGCATGATCAATTGTCTAATTTGGATCTTATCGGTTAAAAAAAAATAGCACCGGCCAACAGTGATTTCTAAAACCAAAACACCAAATGTACTTGGCAATTTATTATTTCTTTTTTTTTTTTTTTGACAAATAAAAGGGTAGCAGCAATGTTAAACTGTGTTAATAGAAAAAAGTTTTAAATGTTGTTAAACTTTACTTTAAATCTTCCAGATTTTCAATGCATAAATTCTCATGTTAAAATACTCAGTGTCAATTTTTATATTATGAAAATTACAATAAGATAGCACATTATTTCTCAATCTATAGACACTTTAAAACACTTGAAGTAAAGTTTTTTTTAAGTATCGGACTACTATGTACAGTGTTCAAAATTCAAATGTTGCATTGTTTCTCATCTTACTGTATGTGGTTTTGTACTAAAATTAAATGCATCAGACAGAACACAATTAAGGAATGGAACAGTAGTTATCTGTTTTATCCTCTTTGAACATACAGATGTTAATGATCATACCTCACCAACACATGCCTAATGCAACTCTTGTTTCACTTTCCAAATACTCAGGCTTTAAAACAGAGCAGACTGCACTTTTGATAACATCTGCTACAACAAATAACAAAAAAAGAGTGTGAAGTCTGATGAATGTTTAAACAGAACATTTTTTATGGATCAGCTAAATCTTTTCTGCTTTTTAATTAAAAGTAAAGAAAATGGAACTTAATTATCCTGTAAAGATTAGCTTGTGGGCATCTTCCTGTAAATTACTTCTAATTGAAAGCAAATTGTCAAGTGACATTCAAAGTACTGTCCTTTAAAACACAGCTGTTCTGCTGATTTCAGTGCATTTGCAGTGTTTTCTTGTTACAATACAGCATATTTGAATATTTTAACAATTTCACTGGTTTTGTATAGATTTCCATTTATCATATCTTAATCACATTTCTTCCTGTAAAAAAGTTAGCATCCTTAAGTGGTTTGCACCATCTTGAACTAGACTGTCTTAAGTGCTCTCCACTGAGGTTTACTTTTGTTACTTGTTTGCTTAAAGTACCACTACATCTGGACAGCAAAGGTCCAGGAAGTGGGTGATTATACTCACTAGAATATTGTCAAAATTCAACTCTTTATGATAGCTATATAATTAAGCCACAGTTTATTGATGTTTTAAAATATGTTAAAAGTTTATACTAGAAACTAAAAACAAGCAATTTTTCAGAATTTAGCACCTTACAAAAAACTCCAGTCCTCTCAAAGATTTTAAAACAAACACCAAAGGAAAATACGAAAATAGCTAACATAGGAATTCTAATGCTAGACTTTTAATATGGTGACTGATAAGCAAATGAGGACTATATATGCATTAACCCACTAAAATATGTTTCTGTTTCCATCCATTTATATATTTATCTATTATCCATCACTATAACTCAGCTCTAAACACATAGAAAGAAATAAAACAGACCAGAGTCCCAGTTCTAATGGAATTTACACTGCAGAAGAGGGGGAAATAAAAGTAATCCTAGATAGTTCTTGGTGACAGGGACTGTTTAGGTTCCTTGGCATACGTTATTTAAAACAATCTAACCAAAAATAATTAAATAAATAAGTACTCCTTGCCTGTGTGCAGTGCTCATTTCAGGTTATGATATATGCTTTGAAGAAAAATAAAGTATGGTGACAAAGTATGCTTTGAAGAAAAATAAAGTATGGTGACAAAGGAAGGAGGCACTATCCCAGGGGTGGGGAATCTTTTCATGTTGGAAGGCCACATTAATTATGAATTTAGCTGTAATCAAATAAGGCCACATCCAAGAAACTTCAATTAGATATACTTTAAAATGTACATTATTTGTAAAAATCTAACTACAGAGTACTTAATAATTTCAAACAATGAAAACTATTTGTTAATTTTAAAGTCAACTAACCTTTTAATGACTTTGTTATGTCTGCTTTTTGTTGGAAAGCATTTGAATATTTAGTTGCAGCATGGAGGTCTGCAATTTCAGTTGATCCTCTTGATGGGTATTGGTCATTTGTGACCTTAAGGGCATCTTGATTTGGGTTAGATAGGGAATGTAAATTCACAGCTATAAGTGGTTGAAGAACAAGAAAGCATTTCTCAGGCACGTTACCAAAGGCATGGGTATTCTACTGCATTTTTCCATATTTTAGTTGGATCTTTCTTAGTGTCAAAAAATGACTTTAAAATGTCATCTACTGAGAGCTCAATCGATTCCATCTGTAGTTCCTTAGATGCCTTGGTGATATCAACTAGGTGAGGCTGAAATGCTAATTTGAGTGTGATGTCATGATTCTCAAAGTCAGTGAACCTCTCACTGTATTCTCCAATTAATAGGTCTATAACAGCTGTGTATTCTTCAAATAATTTGGATACATCATCCTGCTCATCAGTGACCTTTGCTAACTGGGGAAAATGTTCAGTGACATTTCCTTTTGAAGAAGAAGTGTTTTGAAAAAAGATAGCTTTTTTCAAACTTGGATTTTTTGCCACATATCATATATAGACTTAGTTTTACCTTGCAAAGAAATATTCAAGCCGTTTTGATTTGACATATCACACAGAAATGCATTCATATAGAAATCTTCTTCCAATAATTCACATTGCTGATTCTGTACTTCATAAAATTTAATTATCTGTTCTCGCAGAGATAAAATTTTGGCTAACATCTGTCCCTGCAATAGCCAACACACTTTAGAATGATATGGCAAATCCACACTGACTACCTCACGGTTCAACTTTAGCATGTTAGGAAACCGAGGATGCTAGTGTTGCATTTGCACGAATATAGTTAACAATAGTTGTAACTTGTTGCAAAGTGTCACTTAAAATAGTACATTCAGCACAGAGGTTTTGCTGACGCAAGATACAATGAAAAAAATGAGAGTATCTGGATCTGTTCTTATTTTTTTTATCTGTGCAATAAACCCTTCATGTTTTCCTGTCATGGAAGGTTCACCTTCTGTACATACACTCACTAAATTTGCCAAATTCAGTCCAACTGCATGATATTTATCTTGAAAGTTGTTGAAGATATCTACTCCCCATGTTCTGTTCGCAAAAGTGCCCAAAGTGAGTAACTCTTTATACCAAAGAAAATCTTCTGTTATGACCTGAATGAAGTATAAAACCTGTGCCAAATCAATAGTATCAAGTGAGTCATCCAAAGTAATTGAATAGTAGATATTTTCCTTTTGAAGTATTGCATGAAGTTGTTCTGTTAAGTTGAAGCCTACTTCATGTTGCCAATCAGTTATGGTTTTCCTTGATAGAGGCAGTTGTTTGTACTCTGAAACGTTACTGGGGTCTAAGCATCCTAACAACCTCTACAATGCATTCTTTCACAATTTCTACAACACTGAATGGCTTCCCTTTTTTCCCAAGTATATAAGCAACTTTATAAGTTGTCACCGTGGCATTATTTCCAGGTCTTATTGCTACTTGAAAGAATTGTCTCTGCTTTTGCTATTCATCTTTTAATTTCTGCTATACAACCTTTTGCACTTCTTCCTCTAATTTAAAATATTTGTGGTCCTCATGAGTGTTATAATGCTGATGAGCACTGAATTTCTTTAATGTTGATATTGCTGTATCACAAAGCAAACAAAACATCTTATCTTAAGCCAGAAACAAGATAGTATTGCAATTCCCAATCTTCATTAAAAAATCTGTTTTCTTCCTTCAGCTTTCTCTTGGTCCTCTTTGACATGATGGGCTGTTAAGCAGACAGAATTACAAAATACTGTGGAGCTGTGCAACTATTCAGAAATTCCACTTCAAACAGAAACACAGTGCACTCTTGTCAAAAGCTGATAACAGACTGACATGCTCAATCCCCATAAACTCTTGCCAACCAGCCTCATGCAGTAGTGGTGCCAGTCAGGCAGGGGAAGTTAGAACTAAATCATGAGCATAGTAGTTGTCAATTTAGCCCTTATGGGTTACTAATGTTCTAATTGTGCCAGTCAATCTGGGAAGATTATTTCATTGAAACTTATTTTATTCTTTGATATTTTAAATATGTTCATTTTAAAAATAAAATTAAAATATAAACAAAGACAAACAAAAATGTATTAATAAAAACGAAAGGATGTGTTCTGTAAAATTTGGATTTAGTCAAAAGGCTGCATTTAAGGACCTTAAGACCACAGGTTCCCCACTCCTGCGCGATTCTATACAGAGAGGGTGGCCAAGGAAGAACTCTCTACTAAAGTGACATCTAAACGGAGCCCAGAGTGAATTCATAAGTGAGAGGAAGACACAAACAGTACAGTATAAGAGTACATAAGGAGTCCCTCCAGAAGAAAGGAAAGTCTCCTGGAAGAAGAATTTTTATAGTCCAAGAAGAATAGTGTGAGGAAGGCTTAAGTTAAAAAAGTAAAAGATTATTAACCTTAATGTTTGAAGACTTGTATTTTTGCTTAGATAGTAACATGACTCAAACCATAAACCCAACTAATACCCATTTTACTTCCTTAAGTGAGTAAATTATGTTCGCAAGCTGTGTATTTAGCCAAAAGCCTGTACAACATGTTCATCTTATTTTTACATAATGACATGTTCTTATCCAAAGTAAAATAATCAGTATGAGTTCACCCTAACTATTAATAAATAATCTAGAAATGATTTAAAGTATATATGAGGATGTGCCTAGGTTAAATACAAATATGACAATACTACACCATATTATATCAGCAACTTGGTATCCTGGGTGGGGGGTCCTAAAACCAATTTCCCATGGATACTGAGGGATGACTAGATATTTCACAACTTTGAAATAAGTCAGAATATAGTGATCTTTATATCAGGGAAAAAATATGACAACTTTGTATCCACCAAAAGCCACCAATAAATAGATGAACTAATGAATTAACATACAGTATACAAATATACTAAAATATCCATTAAGGTAACAACCTAATCATTTGCTCAGTGCCCAGAAGATATTAGAATTGTCTATGGAGTTTTTTTTCCTGCTCTCTCCCTACTCCGAGAAAGCCACCTTTTCCTACTTCCTACCAATAAACTCTCATGTTCTTCAACTTTCAGCTAAAGATTCAGTCCACACAAAGCCTCCCTTTCTAGCTTCAATTTACAGTACTCTAGACCTTTATTTATCTGATTGCTTCTTCTATTAATATTTTCCCCAATCAAGTATTTTGTAAACATTAGAGTAGAATCTTCTCTCTGCTTTTTGACCTCAGAGCAACCAGGGTAAGTGCTCAATGAGGATCAGATTGCCATGTTTATTTCCATTTCAAAATGCACCCCTGGCCCAGGAAATATTTACTGTACACCTGAACTGCTCTAACAGACTCCCAGAAGTTGTCTGCCTTCAGCCTCTGAACAAGTTATGTCTGATAATGTCACTCCCTATTCAAAAACTTATGCTGATATTCTAGAATTTCTAAGGAGGTAGCCAAAGCTGAATTTTTTCTTTATCCTCTCCTCCTGTACCTTCACCCCTAAAAAAGTTTATATCCTTTAATCCACTAATCTTACTTAAAACCTAAAATAAGTAAATGACTATATACTCTAGTCATTTCAGTGTTAGTTACAAAAATTAGAAACTATCCAAATGTCTTTTAATAATATGTTTAAATAAATTGTAACACATCAGCTGAGGGACTACAGAGCAAAAATGCAAAATGAAAAGAAGACCATGTAGAAAGATGGAAAATACATCTTGTTGTAAGCACAATAAACCTACATCTATAATATGATTAAATGTATATATAACATAAAAATATAGAAAAAAATGAAAACAGCTAATGTATTAGGGTAGTTGGGTGTACTTTTTATTTATATTGTTTTTGTAAGAAATTAGGATTAGTACATATCAAATACTTTCACATCTTCTATATCTTCATCTCTGGACTTATAAAATGTATACAGTGAGCTTTATGATTTAGAATGATGATGCAGAGTTTCTATAAGTCTTAAATGATCATAAGTTTCATTATATTCACCTAAAAGTGAATATAAACTCTTCACAGAGAATTTCAACAAAGATTGTAATAAAAAAAATTTCTGGATAACCATCAGTTAAGCTCAATTAATCAAAATACCCTATGGTTCATTCCAGGTTTTACCTTGTATTGTCTACAAGGATACCTAAGAGCTGATGGTTTTGTTGTCATTTTCTTTGTTACATTTGTGTACAATTACAGACCACATTATTCACGGCCCTCAGAAATGAATGGGAATTGAACTGCTGAAGTCCAGGCCATTCCTTTAAAAAAGGATGTCTTCCAGCTATTTTTCTTTCTTGTTGTACTGAATTTTCTTACGGATCTAACTATGGATAAATAAAAGCCAGAATAGCTAGCTTCATGACTGATTTATTCTCATTTCAGTATTCTGGAATTAAAAAAAAGTACCTAATCAGTTAATATTAATGTAGTCAAAGACTTTACATGTCTACTAAATAATAGTACAACCTTATAGTGGGACAACTTAAACCCAGGCTCCTTGGGCTCATTTATCATCTTTTTCTGTAACCCCATAACAGTTCTTTGGAATTGAGGAACAAGATAAATGGATCCCTGGGAAACAAATATTTACAAACCTTTTGAAATGTGTTTTAAGTAGAAAAGGAAATATTCCATTATCTATGCTGATCATATGAGAATTCATAACACAGGGTCAAGTACAGTGTGTGCTGTTCAACCTCATAATCATTTGCAAATAAAACTATCCCAGATTTCCAACTTATAAATGAAATTCCAAATCTTAGTCATATTTTTTACCTAATTACAAAGGGAGATGTTGACTTCCTATTTTTAAATGGGTTATCTAATATGTTGATCATCTAATAAGACCTTTATTGGTTTGCTGTTGTGACCCCTGCCCTACCCTTGAAAAGAAAGGGACAGGAGGTAAAATGCAAAAACATTAATGGTAAATTCTAATCCCTGACTTTCACATGGTCACAACCCACATTAACTGTTAATATACTTTTCTTCCTTAATAAAATAAAAAACATTTATTATAAATAAAACAATAATGCATTTGGAAAACAGTAATATAATCAACAATCTTTTGCTCTGATTATATAGAAAAAGCCACAGAAACAAACACATCAGCATTTTGACACCAGCTAGCCATGATGAAAATCTGACATGTGTCACACGACGAGACGCCACAGAGATAACACAGAACCCTTCCCTTTAATTCCTGGAAAAAGCAATTCAAACCCTAAAATGGAAGATTATAAATCTTGAGTCCTTACACAAATGACTTCGTTAAAGAAAATAATATACGCAAATGCAAAGCAAGGAATAGTCAGCATTATACAGAAGTGAACAATACTACTTTCTGTTGTTATTTGTTGCTATTTTTTTGGTGCTGGCTACATGATTATTTATCTACCCACACAGACTATGATGTGACTTGTGAGGGTCTCAAAGAACTAACAAAATGTACAAGAAAGAACTGATAAAACTTGCTTCTATCAGTTGAATTTTTTCCTCAAGATTTAAGATACCTCTCTCTTTCTCTCTCTCCCTCCCTTTCTCTCTCTCCCTCCCTTTCTCTCTCTCTCTCTCTCTCTCTCTCTCTCTCTCTCTCTCTCTCTCTCACACACACACACACACACACACACAAATGTCTTATCAATATCCTCTAAATTGGATAGGGGTATTTTGGAAAAGTCAGTCAATAACACTGCATTAAGGTAATTCATTGGAGTAGCCTATGACTTAAACATAACCCTTAGTGTGGCATTTTTCTTTATCACGTTTGTTGTCTTTGTTATAATTTTTAATATGGTAAACATGTCCAACGGCTGTAATATGTTTCCCCAATCCGAATATGAGTGATAAAAAGAGGCAACTAATTTGAAATTTAAACACTTGAATAAGCTGGAGGGGGCATAAAACAGAAGCTGTAAGAGAACATAATGGAATGGAAATTGCTCAAACGAACTATGTGATAGGGCCAAGCCCTCTGACATATGCCATGTCTCTAAATGAAGTAAAGGTATGTCACATGCCACCTGGGGTTGTGTGTGTCACTGTTGGCTTTGTATGCTGCTCACTCTCTCCTGTACCTGCTACATATTACGAAATGTTAAAACCTTTAGTCATCATATTTAAAATGTAACCTCTTGGTGACAAGAGAAACAGTACTCTGAACTGGGGCCTCGTCTGAGTTTTCACACATTTCATATTGAATATGCATTTATTTTTCACATTAAGGTTTATGGATGTATCTTATTAGCTTCATATAATAAACATAAAGTAACCTGTGAGCCTACACCAACTCTAACCTAAATCTTACAAGCTATGACAGATAAGGTTTTCATTGACATCAATGACTAGTAGTTTTATGCTTCATACAGGCTTTTAATCTGCAATCAGTAAATTGGATTTTTAATGTTAAAAGAATAATCACACTTAGATTGAAAATCTTCTGGGAAGTATATATAAAATGCTTTCAGTAAGTTTTCCTATCTGACACCCAAGTGTTTTCAGGGGGTTTTGTATTATCTAAAATTATCTAATAAAGTTTCCAATAACATACTTTCTCAAATAAGTGAACAAAAAGTCCATAGTTTCAATCCCAACGGCCCTCTATTTAAAGCTATATGGCGCTCCTCTCCTGACACTTCATTCTGCTTTCTACCTGTGGTTGCATCTGGTTTCCTTAGACTATAAGCCACGTCAGGATAGGAACCACGGTTCAAAACTGACTAGCATGCACTGAGTGTTCATGTGTCAGACCTCTCCTTCCCACCTACATGAGCTCATCCTATTCACTGTTGAATCCCTCCGTGTTGCAGCAGAACCCCTTTCACGGATAAATGGAGTTATGAAAAGAGCTCCTCAGACCTAGTCCAAATATTGGCTCTGTCAATTGCAGTGTGACCCAGAACAACGTCTGTAAAATGGGGTTAATCATACCTGTCCTACATAAAATAGGATAATGCAGATAAATAACGTAACAAATTAAATTAAATGCATATAAAGTACCTCCTAACAGAATCCTTAGCACATAGGAGGGCTCTCAATAAAAGGTTTTTTTTTCCTTTTTCCAAAAGTAATATGTAATACACACATATAGTTATAACTGCATATCACTAGTACCCAGGGGATATGATGAATGAAAGAAATAAATGTTTATTGTATTCACCTCCTATTAAGTTTAATTTCACATGTAGCACTTAAAACAAGTATGTCAAGAACTAAATCTATCCATTTATCAGCTCAAATATCTACATATCTATGCCATAACAGTACTTAGTCTGTTATTCTTTTCTCTTTTTTTTAGGTTCAAGAGAAATTATTTGAGTACTTATCAATTTCAGATATGTTGTGTTTGTACAGCAAATATTTACTTAAAATTAAATGCTAAAATCAGAGGAAAATAATATTTAGAAACATTGTATACAAGCATAATAATGAAAAATTGATTTTTAAATATAAATGGAAAAAGATAATAGTACATTTCAGAAAATAATGGAATCACCAAATCCCATTTGAGAGTTAGAAACAGGTCTATGTGGTAAAATATATAATTCATTCTGGAATGAATCTGCAATATTATTACAGAACATTTGTATTTATTTCCAATTTCTCTATTACACCAATCTCAACAATAGAGACACACGAAGGGAACTAGATTTGATCTGTTGTTCTTTCCCATACCAGTTATGTTTTAACAAGCTGGACAGCATTTTTTTCCTTTTGAGCCAATCTGCTTTGTAGGAGATATGAAAAGATCACCTACTAGCTAGCCAAGTACCTGAAGGAACTTTTACACCTTTAAAAAAATATGAACTTCCCTTGACAGAAGAAATGATGCAACTGTACAGGGGAATTCACAGTCACGGCACAGCTCCTGATTTTGTTACCTTAGAAATCTTTTCTGAAAGGAAGAGCCCCAATAAGCTACGGATGTCACAACAGAATCATCCACTATATGACTGCCTTTCAAAAGATGGAAAGAAGAATAAAATTAAACTTTGGCAAAAAGGTACAGAAGACAAACATATTTGGAAAAGATACACAAAAAGCCCCAGATTGACTAAAGTATAATATTTGGCAAGCTATTATCATAGATTAATGAGAACAAATTCTTTTTTAGAGATTCTCAAAATTTGTCAGCTATTTTCACTAGATTTTATGTCAAAGTGAGCTAAATTTGTGATGTCAAAGTGAGCTAAATTTGTAATGTCAAAGAGGTTTTATCACTAAAGCATAAAAATGAATTGACGTTTTTATACATACATTAGTTTCCTAATTAATAATATGTACACAATAACACAATCCTTTTACCTTTGCCACGGGAATAATATATACATTGATTAGATTATAATGCAACAATAATAATATTATCTCCTTAGATTTCAGGAATCACAAACACTTTGGGTCTTACTTTCTCATTGTTTAAAGTACTAATTTCTTATTCAATAATAAAACTGTCCATGCATGCAAACTTGTAAAAATTTTGTATTTTACATCAGTTTTAATTATTTCTTCAAGTAGACAGTTGAATCCATAATAAAACTGCTCAGATTTCCCCACTACATTGTACATAAATTGATACAAAGACAATGGCTTATGCATCTTTCTGTTTGTGGCATGTAGAATCATGCCATATATGTATTTATTTACAATATTTATAAAAGGGGCACCCAAGAATAGCTGCAGATATTATAGAATCTGAAGCTTACACACTTGGGGTTCTCTATAAAAGGCGAATACAAAATTACAAATACATAGGATGTATGAAAGTAAGTATTACTTAGGGAAATCTCAGAAATTTACAAATGTTAAAAATACGACAATTATATTCCCAGGCCAACCTCCACTTACTAAGATCCTAATGATGCCTATGGCCATTCTGAACTGTGGCAGACAGAAAGTCAAAGAGGGAAGAAATTAGTAGTCTTAACCAATTATGGTTAAAATATTTAAATTCTGCATATTTTGTAAAAATATAAGACCAGCTAAATATACTGCTCAGTGCCTCCCAAAGCTTTGAGGGTCCTGACGCTTGAGCATTTTTAGCTTCGGGAGAATTGGTTATTGCTGACACAATAACAATTATGAGGAGTTGATAGCTACCAACCTTCTAAAATCCTTCTAAAATTGAACTGAATCAGAGACTCCAAACATTCTAGGGCCCATCTAGAATATGAAATCACCAAGGAATCTATCACTATTTTACTCCTTAACTCTTTAATCTCTATTACTTGCTGACTTCCAAGAATCTACTAAATAATAAATGTAGCAAGTTATTATCTAGGCAAACCTTCATTTGCATGCTCCCAGTGACAGGCAGTTCTCTACTCTACAATGAAGGCCATGCCATTTGAACATCTCTAACGCTCTACTGATGCTGAGCTCAAATATGCTTTCAGTGTGTAGAATACAGACCCAGGACACCCTTTGTAATTAATTCTTCTGAGCTACAAAGAAGAAAGCTAATACCCTTTCTATGTGAGTTCCTCAGATAGCTGAATATAGCTCTTACATAAAACCCAGAATTTTCTTTTCCTACTAAACATCCCCAATTCCTTCAGCTACTGCCTTTCGTCTTGGTTGTGCACTCCAAATGCAGTTGAGTTTTAAGAAGGATCTGACATTGAATAGAGTACCCAAGATGTGACTGGCCAGTACAAAGTACAGCAGCCCTCCTGTCAATTGCCTAACATGTAGAATGGTTCTGGACTACAGCTTCTACTGAAACATCTACAAAGTTTTACTTTTAGCAGCAAATGAGGTTCACTGTCTCCATCCTGTACTTACAGTTGCCTTTTTTAACCAAAACGTGTAATGTTATTAAATGTTCACCAACAGTTTTAGGACATCATTCCAGCCTGCACAGAATTTTGAAAGTCGATCTGTTAATTCATGTTTTCCATTAGAGACATAGTATAACCCATGTAAGCAAAAATAATTTGAGATATTCAGGCATGTATTAAGTATGTCCACTCTCAGCCTTAAGCACTTGGGTCTATTTCCAGATATGTGATGCATTTTTATTGGTTTATGTACCAGACCCAGCAGTTTAGGTGTGACAGGCATTGAACAGAGTTTACTAAGAAACCCAGAAATCTATTAGTCCACATGTGCCTATTTTAATATCCAGAAAAATAACTAATAATTTGTAAAAATGAAATTGGATATTTCTCTTTCAAGTACAATCAACACAATTATAATTGATAAAGAGAAAGCAAGTCTCATTCTTTTCGTTTCTCTTTTGGTTTGTTTGAGGACGGTTTTGTTGCTGTTACTGTTAGTTTGAAGTAAATATAAGTTAAGAACTTTCATTCCCCTCTGTGGGGTTCTTCAGTCTTTTCTCTACAGTTCCTTTATTTAGCGTATTTTCTTTAGGTAAACAGGCAAGTCCAGATAAAAATATTAATGCTTTATTAGTAGTGAATATCCAAAGTCTGAAGCATTTCTCTCAAATTCATCTGCTCTGAGTCTTTTTTTTTTTTTTTAATTATCTAGCTTGTGCTCAGTTATGCCCTTCCTTCTAGAAAGACTCTTCCAGCATTCTTCAGGAGCAACTGTGCTTACTAATTCTTAGGTAATTTATAAAAGAATACGACAACACCTGCTCTTTCCTCTTAATCCTTGTTGGCTGAATCTGAATGAATGATTCAGCACAGATCATCAACTTGACTTTCTCAAAGGAGATTCTGACATTATAACCAACATACGTGGGAGAAAAGTTAACTTATCACTTAAATATGAGGCAGGTTTATAATCTTCATATTCATAAACACAGAGCAATAAGGCATTATTAAGGGTGGATATGTCTTCAAAGAGTACTGTCAATTCATCTATTCCTATACGAGAAGACACTTCCTGGAAATCTTAAAAAGCACAAAACTCTTTCTGCATCTATAGTTTTGTTTCTGCCCCCATCCCGAGTTCTCTGTGAGCAGATTAGTATTGCATTTACTAATACTGGCAAATGCCCAGGCCATTTCACTTAGTTGTCTCCAAATGAACAACCTGTGAAAAAATTATTCCCATAAAGCCCAGTAAACCTTTTGCCTAGAGTACAAAATTACAATATTCAAACGGTTCCAGGTGCCTCATTGTCACCAAGAGGTCCACAGGGTTCTGAAGTCACACATTCCCACCTACATCGAGCAGTGATGCATGTTATATAAAATTAAATAAAAGTGGAATTAACACAGATTTAAACCTAAATATTTCATACCTGCTACTCCAACAGTAGTGACAATGGTCATTAACAATAATTTCCAACAGTTACTGCTGAATTTAATCAGTTACAAAATATCCATTCAAAAAATCCATATATATATACACACACATATACGTGTGTGTATATATAGATATAAAGAATGATGACATACCAACTGTATTGATAATGTTGCATATATTGACAATAATACATTTTGTCTTAATGTTATTATATTGTTAACATTACAATAGCATACATACAGTATTGCCCCATACATAACATGTATATTGCTTTGTTACCTTACAATCACAATACATATTGTTAATGTTCTTGCATAGTAATAATGCATTGTTAATAATGTTATATATATTGTATAATACAATAATACAATATTTTATAATAGAAACTCTCTCCCATAATATAGACAGAATAATGTAATTATCAGTGTTACCTTTCCCCATTTGTTGAAAATATTCATGCAAATATCATATAAATAAATACAATGTCTGAAAATTCAAGGAGAATTGGATTGAGTTTTCTGAGAGCCCAGATCATTATTTTAGAGAGAGCCATGCCTCTCTTCTAGAATGGAAACCCAGTGAGGGTGTGTTCTATGTCTGCCTTAGAAACTACATTCTCCCAAGAACCTAACTTCATTTCTAACATATATGCTCAAACAATTTGTTCAATAAAGTCTACTGATCCTCAACATTCTTTCCTGGCCTCTACACCATTCATGGGGTTACATTTTTAAGCTGGGCCACTAGGGGATGGGGTGGATCAGAATCTGTGGGACATATTTTTCCCCTCACCCATGACAGTGGTTCCCAACAATTTTTTAAGGAAAGATACTCATTTTATTGTTCCTCATCAACAGCACCAATTTTAAGAAATTTTTGTCTAATGGATAGTTCTAAGGTGGTCCCAACTGTCACTCTTTGTCACAATACCCTATTTGATTTTTTTCATGATACTTACACCCATCAGAAATTGCATTGTGCATTCAGTAAGTTACTATTTTGATTGTCTGTTGCCCACCTCTCAAATGTAAGTTCTATAAGAGAAGAGAGGCTGCCTTCCTAGTGCACCATGGACCTCCATACTGAGAACAGTACCAGGCAGATTCAGAGAAGGATCACAATACATGTTTGTTAACAGAATAAATAAAATTTTAGAAAATATATTTTTAATTAAAAGTCACCATTGTTAGTAAGACATAACATCAATAAGTTTTGCAAAAAAAGAAGGAAAACTATAACATTAAATGGATTTATTGATTTTAAAGTAAGCCATATTCTGATTTTAGGAACACTAAAACAAGAATTATAAAATCAAGAAATATATTTTGGCTTTATCTTTTTAAAATTAATCAAAGATTTACATAGTTACCAGAGTTTCTCATCAGTGTGGAATAATAAATGTCATCTGATTGTGTGACAAATCCCATGACCCCATAAGGAAATACAGCATTCTAGTTGTTCTGGGCAGGTTTGTGAGTGATAACTCTCCAGTTTCTTTTGGACTTTTAAAAACATGAACAATAGCTATTGATCTCAAAAGTTTTTAGATTAGGAAACACAAATGTAGTTACATCTGCCCATCTTACAGGTGGGAAAAAAAAAACTAGGACTCAGAGGTTCAGTGATTCTAGATAACCCTGAGGTTATCTACAAAGGCTAGAGATGTCTCTCATTGTCATGTCTCCTTCATTCTTCCAAAGAACTCTGCCCATTTTAATAAGGAAAAACACTTTGAACAGTGCATGGCACATAAGAGGAGCTCAATAAATGCCAGTTCACTTTATTTCTAGATTTATATTTGCTAGCAATAAATAAACAGAAAAACCATATTTTCAAAGCCTGTCACTATCTCCTTTACAGAATTCATTCTCATACTATGAAAAGTTGCAGTGAGGGAAACCAAGAAGTTTCACATGGCAATATTGCTCCTCTAAAGCTCAAAGTAAGTTTTCACATTGAAAGATTATTGCTTTTAAAAATTAAATAAAAGGGGAGCAGGAGAGAGACAGAGAGGAGACAGAATGTGAATGAGAGAGTTGTCAGCCATTCAGTAGCTCAGCAAGATCATCAAGCTCTAGATTTCATTTTAGCCCACACTGCAGAGTTCAACTCTGATCTAACTACTAGCATGATTTTTGGGCGTTTGTTTGCAGATGCAGTAGAATTATCAATCCGAACAGACACACAATCCGGGTCCAATGTCACTTCTCCTCATTATGTTAATAGTTAATACATGCAAATGAAAACACTCTAGCAATTTGATTCCTTTGAAGATAGTTTGCATATTGTCTTAGCCATAATGACTGTACACTTCTCTCAGCCTCCATTTATGCAAGGGTAGCGTAGTTCATTTTTATCAGCTCAAGTTCATTTTGGCTGCTATTGGAATGTATGTGCATGTTTCTTTTTTACCTTTCGCCTAATTACCATTCAGGTACCATGAGCAGATTTTTCATGCTATTGGTGTTTTTCTTAATTAAGAAACAAATGAATTCTCCCTGGCAAAAAAGATGGAACAACAGAATAAGATGCCAGGGGCTGATGTTCTGTTTCTTAATTGAAGCAGTTCTATTGTTCGGTGTCGGTAGAGATGGGGCAGAAATGTCATAAGTGTAGAATGTTACTAGTACAAAAATAACATAAAACTACTTTTAAAAATAAAGAAGGAATACAAAAAAATGCTGTAAGAGCTTTGAAAACATAGATTTTATCCACATATTAATTCTGACAGAAACAAAGTAGCTTCATTTACAAATCCCTCACACTTAGAAAGCCTGAGGTTCTAACCTCAGTCCTGAGAGATATGCCTGCCCCTCTCTGCTGGTCTAGTTAACTGCAGCCTACTTATTTGCTCTTCATCAATTAAGGAGGCACCCAGGGGAACAATTTGTTTCTTTAATTTGTGAATAAACCAGTCCTATTTTAATTTGCATTCTTCTTTTTTTACCCACAGTAAAATTTCAATGTCCCATCCATATACTCAATATGCATTACTACAACCTTATAGTAAGATGCATGCAAATTCATAGACAACTTCTTCATTTATTTTGAGGTGATAGAAACTTCAAGGAATCAAGATTTTAGGGGCAAAGGCAATATATGTAACCTAAACATTTGTACCCCTACAAAATGCTGAAATAAAAAATTTAAAAAAAGATTTTAGGAGTATATTGAGTCTTTTTGCTCACCACTATACTGATAGCACAAATCTGGACTAGTGAATGGCATAAAAGGTTACATACTTTTTCTTTAGGACAAATATTTTTTCAATCGTGGCTTTATTCCTTTCTTAGAGAATTAATTCTCACCTTATTATTTAACTTAGATTTATTTTTATTTGAATATCTATTGCTGTATTTTAAATAAGCTAATAAAGATTTAACAAGAAGAATCTTACAGAGTAATATGTTTTTCTGACAGGGAAAGAACATTATAAAATATTGTCTTTAGGTATCAATTTCTAAATTACTGAGTTTCCACTGGCATTGATCACACTTGCTGTCTTTCAGGTGCCTGAGTTATATATGGGATACATCTAAGAGCCAAATAGAATAAAAGGATTTTAATACATATAAATAATATACATGTGAATAAAACATATCCCCATGTAGTTTCTTCCTATAAGTAGGGAAGAGGTCATAACTTGCTTTATCATAAATACACTTAAACACAGTAATAAATAAAGGTGGTCCTTTACTTATGAAGATCTAATATTTTATGATAATATGGGATTATCACGGAAAATACATTTAGGTTGTTCTAAAAGCAGGATTCATAGGTATTGAAAAGTAAATATATACTTTGAGAGGATTTTTAAAAGTTTTTAACAAAGTACAGACAATATTTCATGAGTCATCCCAGTAAATTGGACAATTTGAAGATAGTTTTTTATGGAAAAGAAGGTCTGTGAGAAATAAATTTGTACACACAAAATTACATACATACATACACACAACTAAAGATCATTTGTATAACCATTATAATTTTGAGAATCCATATTTCCATCAAACTCATAGATAACTTTCCAAGAGTTTAATTCACTTACAAAATTTGAAATCCTATGAAACTGTCTAGGGAGTCCTTAATCTGACTGCTTTTCATTTCACTTTTTTAAAAAAGTATGAACAATGACCAAAAAAAATAAAAAATAAGATTTCCACGTCCATTTTATTTATGCTCTGATATATTAGAAGAGGATTTACTTAAAGTCACTCACATAATGATACAATATTATACGATATTCACTTACTGACTTGTTTTTGATAATGTAAACAGTGAAATTTTTCTTTCACTTTCCTGAGTTCCTATAATCCTATAATAATGGAATGGGTGGGAAAGGGGAGGAAAGCCAGGAATTTTGGAGCTTTGAGATTTAAAAACAGATTCTATATATATGGAAGTATGGACCAGAATGAATAAAATTTTTCTTAAGAGTGTTTCTAGAGTCCCATGAAATTTTATTATTTCTTCAAATTCCTCAAGTAGACTAAAAATATTACTCTTAACCCAGTAGCAAACTGTTTAGAAAACACATTTTCCTTGCTCCTGTAGTGGTGTGAAGCTGTTGTTTTCCCCACTCCCAGTCTCCGACTTGCTACCATGGTGTCCCTGCCAAATTCTTGGCATTGGAAGTGAGGGGGAAGAGGCCATACCATAACGTGTTGATAATGAGGAGATAGAAATAGCAAACCAGCTGGACTGTCCTAATAAAGTATGTCTGGGATTTAGAGACACAACAACTATGTGCTCAGGTCATCCAAATGCATTCATTTTAACCAACTGGTTTCTCTGATGACCTTTTCAGATACCCCATTCAGGATCTTTCTAAATAAATTTTGTATATTAACTCCAGAACTGTCTGAAAAAAAACAAAACAAGACAAAACCTTACTACTCATTTTTTCTGGTAATGATTATTATATCCAAAGCACCTTGTATTATTTCATACCACAAAATTAGACAAAGTAATCTATAACAGATTTCAGAACTTTTAAAAACATTTTACTGGTTTATAGCTATATGTATTTTTGTGATGAATATATTATATTCTATCAATCTATATTACAAATCATTTCCCAGTGAAGTTCAAAATATTTTCCTCCTTGGGAATAAAGTATTGATTACTTAAAAATTAGTTCGCGGTTGTGTGGGCAAAATCATTCAATTAGAGTTACTCCAACTAGGAACAGTATTTACAAAATGAAAATACTTCATTTAAATATTTGTCCGCTAAAATATACAATCCCCAAACCTTTAAAATCATATTTTAGATACACAAGGATATTTACCACTACAAGAGAACAATTTATTCTTCATGGATTTGACCTCAAAAATACTAATAATAAAGAAAAGTTTTATTAGTACATGCCTGGTACTGTTATAAACTCTTTGCATGTATAAATCCATTTAATCCTCTCAAAAGCCCTTTTATGGGCCTCTTTAATTACCTTCTTTTTACAAATAGAGGAAACTGAGTCACAGATTAAGTAACTTGCTCAAGGACAGGCAACAAAGAAATAGCATAGCTGGAATTTGAACCCTGACGCAAGGCTCCAGAGCTCTTAAACATTCTAGAATACTGCCTCTCTAAAGAATGATTGCATTAATATAATTCAATCCCTTTCTAAATGAAAAGGTAAATACATGCCTTTGCGCCACACATCCATTCAAGTATCATCTGATAGGCAGCCATTGCATTTTGTGTCTTGAAGTTAATATGTAAGTTTACCTACATCTACATTTAATTATTTCTTAGGATATTCAGACCTCTGGACTAACACATTTCCACAGGGTAGCTAAGGAGGAGCAGCATACCATTTGATCATAACATACTGCATGTAGCAGACAATCCAACTGGAAAACGAATCCCAGGAACACCAATAATTCTGATGACTCTTTACCACAGAAATTTTGTATGGTCTTCTAGGCAGAGGTAGTTCATCTTCAATAACTTACTCTTCTAGGCCTTGCTCTGGGTCTATTTTTAGTACCAACCACTAACTTTATCATCACAAAAACCACTTGTAACTTTTCAACAGTTGATGGTTAGAACATGAGCAGTCCATGAGGAAGCCAGGGGCTAGATCTGCTTTGGGTTTGTGTTCTTCTGATTCTTTACTTCTCTGGGACTTTAAGAATAGAATTCTTGATGGCAAGACATACCTCAAGAGATCAAATCAATTTTTCTTTCTAACAATTACTTTTCTATTTGCATAAAGTCACTGCATAATGCCACTGATTAGATGAATTTACCTATAAAATCATGCATCTTGGTAGCACTCTGTCCAAACTCAGAATGTAAAATATATTATTATTAAAATCTTCAACACTACCTGGGTTGTTCGGAATCCACGAGAATGGATGGGATGAAACTGACCTTTAGGTCCTATGTGCTAACAAGGTTGAAAATGCTAGAAGACCCTTACATGTAAAAACAAACTTAACAAGTTGCCTTAACTTTTCTAGGCTCTAGGTTTCTTCAAATGAGAGAAACAAATAGTTCACTTGTTTTCAGATTATAATTTCCTTCAACTCCATGTTACTTCTATTCTAATTTTATGTCCATTTTGTTAAAATAACTTGACAAAAATTCAACATATTTTATTTTATTTCAACTCTGTCATGATTATCAGAGGATATTTATGTTGGCGTTTATGAATTAAGACCTTTGTATTTTCTCCAGGGGCATCCTTCTTAAATCCCACTAACACTCTAAGATTTAGCTTAGAACCATGCACTGGTTCGTTTCCTTCTGCTGTTGTTGTTTCCCATAAGAACACATGAGATAGCTTGGACGATTTTCAAGGATACAAAATCCTTAATAAGGTACAAAAAAAGAGCAACATACTTGGCCCAGAACCAATTTAAAAATATGTTTGTATATAATAATATGGACAAAAATGACAGGCATCTTAAAATCACTCAGAAGGTAAAACATCTGATACGGGTGAGAGATGAACTGTTTCGGGCAGAGCAGGACAAAATTTCTAAACCGAGGAAAACAACATCCTGGGGATACACTTCTCTTTGCATGATAGGGCCTAAAACAGTACATGAAATTTTAAAGAATAGATCTTTTATCTAAAACCAAACTATCATACACTGTCAATCTGAGGTTAATAACATAGCCATGACCTATGTTGAGACTAGAGAAATACCATACTTTAAAAGACAATGTATTTAAAATCTTTTTCTCTGCGCTATTTCTTTCTCTAAAGTAAAACAGCGCTTAATCGTCACTTGAGTGCTCACTCTTGGTATATTCTTATATAAGTTTAATGTGAACTATAGCGAAATGTATCATTATAGTGATTCTCCTCCATATTAATGTCTTAGACAGACATTGGAATATTTTATCAAATATTTTTTTCATTTCCTACTTTCTTCCTAACCCCTAATAGTATTTTTATCCTCTCAACTACACAACTGAGGAGAGATGAATAATTTAAAACTTAATTAGAATGGCAATATATACCTGATTATTTTCTGCCCTCGAACTCCCATCCTCAACCCCGGCCACATACATGCAGAAAACAGGATTTATTATCCCTAGCAGTACTGACTATGGTACTGAAAATACATAGTGGCATGAAAATAACATCTTCACTTGCCAATGTATATTTTAGTTTTAAGTTTTGTTATCGGTATTAATTTGTAACTGGTTAGAATTGTAATTGGTTAAAAAATTAAAACAATATTAACAGGCATATAGTGGGAAGGGAGTCTACGTGACACTTTAAACTCCCAGGCCTAATACCACCACCCCCCCCCCAAAAAAAGCACCATCAATAATTTCTTGCACATTTTTTTCTAGAAATTTTAATGAAAAAAGTATATGTATCTACTATCTATTCATCCTTTCATTTTTTTAAATACCAGTAAAGGCATGTCATAATGAATTTTTTTCATTTATGAATCTTTTGAGATATTTTGTATCAGCATGGACACATCTGTCTTATCCTTTACAGTACATGAGAGGGTTGTACCATAATTTCATTTAACCCATCCCCTACTAAGGGACATTTAGGTGATCTCTAATTTTTTGCTATTACCAACCATGCTGTAATGAGCATATATATGAGGGTTTCTATAGGATATGTGGAATCTCAGGGTCAAAAAGTCCATGTGCAATTTTAATTGCTAAAATGCCAGATTGTCTTTCAAAGAGGTTGCAAAAATTGGCAATCCCAGTGACAATTACTCTGCCTACTTGCTACTGAACATATTTCCTTCTTGAAATTCAGTTATAAAACTAGGCTAATACATAAGACAATCTCATGAGTCAAGCACAAACAGATTCAATTAAAAAGATACTGCTCTGCTCATTTACTTTTGCATGTGTTGTCTAGCCTCAATAAAATATTCATACTAAACTACTGAAAGCAATGAGTGATTACTTTAGCCATCAGCTACAATGCTGTTATTAAATCTGTATCTAAAAGTTAGAGGGTAACACAGGTCTAAGGTTGAATTCAAGATAACAATAATTGTTAAATTTAACAAAATGAAAGCTAACTGAAGCCCATCATCAACTCACAGATTTTCTTGTTCTCTCCCATTCCAAACTGTAATTTGGTAAGGCCATGCAATTATCAAGCAGATTCAAAATACACTAATCAGGCTTTATTTTTCAAAATCTGCAATGACCATCAGTTAGCTAAAGGATGGATCCAAGTTCTTTAAATGGCACATAAAGCCCTTTGAAAATATAGTCCCAAATCAGCTCTTAGGCTGCATTCTGTGTCACTCTTTTTCATATACTTTCATCTTTGGCCACAACTATTCCCTGGACATGGAAAAATGCCATGCTCTTTAACACCTTTCTGCTTTAGGACAAGCTATTGTTTCCACCAGGACACAATTCCCTGTTGTCATAACTAGATCTCCTACTCATCCTTCAGAACCCAGCTGAAATACAACCTCATCCTAGAGACTTAACCTGACACCTAGACATCTCAGTGCCCACTTCACTTTATATCTCCATCAATCATGGTGTAATCATGTCTTTCTCCTTCACTATTCTATGTGCTACTTAAAAGACCACAGTTCATTCATTTTTGTATTCTTCCCTTCCCAAGGCTTAATACAGTAAAATATATGTTTGTTTAATGATCTTTAAATGAAAGAAGGTTTTAATTTAACTTAAATTTAAAGCATGTGGGTAGCACTTTTGTCTTGGCAGTAAAAATGTAACACCACCTTTATTAAAAAATATGCCACAGGAAATGATGTAGAGATTTTAAAAAATGTTCATTCATTCATTCAGCTAATATTCTTTGAATGTTTTCTATGTGCCAGATATTCTTCTAGCAACTGGAGTTATACACGTAAACAAGACTAGGTCTCACATCAAATGAGCTTAAATTCTAGTGAAAAATCATAAAATAAACAGGTAAATAAACTAACAAATACACAAATAAGGTTAATTCCAGATAAATGTCAATGTAATAAAAATAAAGTAGGATAATGGCCTAGAGAGCAAATTGAGGCAACTTTTAACAGAGGCCTAGGGAAGACCTTTCTGAAGAGCTGACAAGAGAAGTGAAAAGTGAATAATAAGAATAAGATTTCCAGCCATAAAGAAATCTAGGGAAAGAACAGAAAGAGGGGCACCTTGGTATGATCAAGGAATAGAAAGAAGACCTGTAAGGATAAAATATAGTGAATGCAAATGGTTTATGGGGGCCAGGGTAGGTGCTGGGAAAGGAAGCGGTATGCAGTGACGCTATGTTTAGTGAACAGGACAGATGCAAAGAACAGATCGTGGAGGATGTGCTAGGCCATAATAAAAAGCTTAGATATTAATTGCAGAAGACATCTGCTGGAAAATTTAAAGCAGCAAAGTGATATGATTTGACTTTATGTTTTTGAAAAAATTCATTTTGGCAAATAAAAATGAAACTGTTCCTATTTTATATAGTTACTTTTTAAAATGTAACAAGTGGTCATACAGATGCCTATACAGAAATTCTTCAGAATGGTCTTAAAGTTTTGGTAGGGATGTGAAGCCCATTGAGAAGCTCATGAAAACCTCCTCCTAGAAAAACGCTTGAATACATAAAATTTTGCATAAAATGTATGGATATTCACAAACTCTTCAAATCCTCTGGATCCCAGGCTAGAATTCCTTGATTCAAGATGTAATCATGTTTCTTTCTTAGGAGAGTAAGAACAATATGCAGTCAATATCTTTTTTAATTCCTGCAATAGGTCAGAGGTTATTTCTCTATATAAAGAGCATTGGTATTAACTACAGTTTAGAGAAAACAAATCCCCTAAGATCCACCTTAGTAACATCCCATACATGAACTTCATCAGTCTTATTTTTTCAAAATGAAAACTTTCAAACCAAGAGTCAAAGAACATCAAAGTGAATGTGAGACGAATCAGCCCAGCCTCTGCATTGCAAACTCTCACTTTTCCTTAAATGAGATTTCTGAATCTGTAGGATTAATCAAGAAATTGCACACTAGCTGACCAACTCACTGATCTTATTTTCCATATATAAAGACTGCTGATCATTATTATTTTTATAATGTGACATTTTTTCACTTGTCAATGTTAATTTTCTTCAATTTATAATTAGTTAATTTTCAAATACAGCTTACCCATATATACAAAAAAAGCTCCAAACCAGACAGAATAACAAAAAGAAACAACAAACAAACAAAATTAATAAGGGGATAAAAGGGTTGAAAATGAAGTGTTAGATAATCTATTATATTAAGTGTGTATGGGTGTGTGTACACCAAAAAAGAAGTTATTAACCTTTAGAGGGCTGCTCATGGATATGCAAAAAAACCTAAATATTATCATAGCAATTTGCATTTGACAATTGTTACACTGCCTTAAAATGAAACATCATTTTAACTGTATAATTTAGAAATGTATCACAGACATATACATTGTACAAAGAAAATCCATTTTTGTTCTCTTTTCACTCATGTCACAAAAGTCTTGACCATTATTAGCTATCATCAGCAAATAGTATTACCAGACTCTCATCAGTAATGTTAACATCAGAATAAGATCACTATAGTTGAGCTTCTTTTCATCTGAACACATTTTTTCAAAAGTTTTGTAACCATATCTATGATAATTTCTCACTATTCCTGAAATATATATATAATGATACATATTAATAATGTATATGTGAGATATATGTCCTATATATACATGCATATATCATGTGGTATGTGCACCTACACACACACACACACGAATTGTTTTGTTTCATATAAATATATGTAGAAGAAACCAGGTCATTTTCTCTCTCTTTTTTTTTTTTTTTCTGAGACAGAGTCTCACTTTGTTGCCCGGGCTAGAGTGCCGTGGCGTCAGCCTAGCTCACAGCAACCTCAAACTCCTGGGCTAAAGCGATCTTCTGCCTCAGCCTCCCAAGTAGCTGGGACTACAGGCATGCGCCACCATACCCGGCTAATTTTTTCTATATATATTTAGTTGGCCAATTAATTTCTTTCTATTTATAGTAGAGACGGGGTCTCGCTCTTGCTCAGGCTGGTTTTGAACTCCTGACCTTGAGCAATCCGCCCGCCTCGGCCTCCCAGAGTGCTATGATTACAGGCGTGAGCCACCTCGCCCAGCCTTGTTTTCTTGTTCTTGAGTAGTTTGAGTTTGTTATATATTTTGGATATTAGGCCCTTATCTGATGTATAGTTTAAAAATATTTTTCCCAACCTGTAAGTTGTCTCTTCACTCCAGCAATTGTTTCTTCTGCTGTGCAGAAGCTGTCGAGTTTGGCGCAAGTCCCTGTCTGCTTTTGCTTTCATTGCGGTGCTTTTGGGGTCACATTCAAGCAATCACTGCCCAGACCAAGTCATGGAGTTTTCCCTACATTCTCTTCTAGTGGTTTTATAGTTTCAGGTCTTACATTTAGGACTTTAATCCATTTTGAGTTAATTCTTTTACAGGGTGAAATAAGGGTCCGTTTTCATTCTCCCGTACATTGGTGTCCAGTTTTTCCAACACCACTTATTGAAGAGATTGTTTTTTCTTCATGGTGTGTTCTTGGCACCTTTGTTGAAAATGAATTGATCGTAGATATGTGGGTTTTATTTCTGGACTCTTTATCCTATTCCATGGGCTGATATATTTGTTTTTATGAAAGTTTCCTGCTGTTTTGATTATTATAGCTTTGTAATATATTTAAAATTCTGTAGTGTGATGCCTCCAGTTCCATTCTTTTTGGTCAAGATTGCTTTGGTTATTCAGGGCCTTTTATGGGATTCCAAATGAATTTTAGGATTATTTTTTCTATTTCTGTGAAGAATGACATTAGAATTTTGATACAGATTGCACTGAGTCTGTAGATTGCTCTGCGTAGTATGAAGATTTTAACAATATTAATTATTCTGTTCCATAAACACAGGATATTTTCCCATTTATTTGTGTCATCTCTAATTTCTTTTATTAATGTTTTATAGTTTTCCATATACAGATCTTTCACTTTCTTGGTTAAAGTATTTTATATTATTTTTTGATGCTATTGTAAATGGGATGTTTTCTTAATTTCTTTTTCAGACAGTTTGTTGTTAGTGTATAGAAATGTTGCTGAATTTTGTAAATTGATTTTGTATCCTGCAACTTTGCTAAATTCATTTATCATTCTTGCAGGGTTTTTTTGGTGGAGTCTTTAGGATTTCCTATATATAAAATCCTGTTGTCAACAAGCAGAGGCAATTTAACTTCATCCTTTCCCATTTGGATTTCTTTTATTTCTTTCTCTTGCCGAATTGCCTTGGCTAGGACTTTCGGTACTATGCTGAACAGAAGTGGTGGGATTGGGCTTTGTTGTCTTATTCCTGATCTTAGAGGGAAAACTTTCAACCTTTTACTGTTGAGTGTGGTGTTAGCTGTAGGCTTGTCATATACAGTCTATACTGTAATGAGGAACATTCCTTTTATACTTAATTTAGTGAGAGTTTTTGTCATGAAAGGGTGTTGGATTTTGGCAAATGGTATGAAGAATAAAAATACAACAAATACCCATGTACTTACTCCCAGTCAATAAAATGAAACATTATTTTGGAAACTCCCAATGCATGATTCTCCAAACCATTCCTGTGGTTCTTTCTTCAGAGGTAAACTTTATACTCAATTTTGTGTGTATAATTCTGTTGCTTGTCTTGGTAGTTTGCATAAGTAAATATAGATTGTTTAGATTTGAATTTTTTGTTTTTAGCTTTATTTTAAAAGTGTACATAAATGTAATTATACTGGATATATTCTCCTTCTTTTTCTCCCTTAACATTATGTTAGGAAAATTAATATTTGTTATACATGTGCTTTATTTATTTATTTATTTATTTATTTATTTATTTATTTTAGAGACAGGGTCTTGCTCTGTCACCCAGGCTGGAGTTCAGTGCCCTGATCACAGCTCACTTTAACCTGGAGTTCCTGGGCTCAAGTGATCTTCCTGCCTCAGCCTCCCAAGTAGCTGGGACTACAGGGAATCACCACCAAGCCCCATTAATTAAAAATTTTTTTTTGATAGAAGTGGGATCTCACTATGTTGTCCAGGATGATGTCAAACTCCTGGCCTCAAGCAATCCTCCTGTCTTGGCCTCCCAAAGTGCTGGGATTATAGCCATGAGCCACTGTGCCCAGCACTACATGTGTTTTAGATCATTAACTTTTACTGGTGTATGGTTTTCCATTGTATGATGATACCATATTCTATTTATCACTCTGGTGCCGAATGGGCTCCAGTTTTTGCTGTTACCAGCAAGACTTCTGTAAATATTGTTGTACATTTGTCATGCTGCTGGTGAGCAAGTATTTCTCTACAACAGAGCTTCTAAACTGCTTGGCCTCAGAACCCCTTTCACTTAAAAAAATTATTGATAACTCCAAAAAGCTATTAATTATATGTGTTGTATCTATTTATATTTTAAGAATTAAAATATAAAGAATTATAAGTATTAAGTATAAAGTATAAAATATAAAGTATTAAGAATTAAAACTGAGAAAACTTAAAGGTATTTATGTATTCATTTAAAATAACAGTGGTTTTTGTTGGGACAATAAGATATCTACATGTAAGAGAATGAAATTAGACCCTTATTTTATACCATATACCAAAATCAACTCAAAACAGATGAAAGACTTAAACATAAGACCTGGAAGTATAAAACTACTAGAAGAAAACATAGGAAAAATCCTCCATCACATCCAATGATGTTTTTGGATAAGACCCCAAAATCATAGACAAGAAAAGCAAAAATAGACACATGGAATTATATCCAACTAAAACGTTTCTGCGTAACCAAGGAAACAATCAACAGAGTGAAGAAATAGCCCATGGGATGGGAGAAAATATTTGCAAACCATACATCTAATGAATGGTTAATATCGAAATCATATAAGGAACTTAAACAACTTAGTAGCAAGAAAACAACCTGATCAAAAAACGGGCAAAGGACCTAAATAGCCATTTTTCAGAAGAAAACATACCAACAGGGACCTAAAAAAAAAAAAAAAAGCCCAACATCACCAATCATCAGAGAAATGCAAATTAAAACCACAATGAGATATATCATATCATATCTGTTAGAATGGCTATTATCAAAAGATGAAAGATAGTGTTAGCATGTGGAGTAAAGGGGATCGTTGCACATGGTTGGTGGGTGTGTAAATCAGTACAGCCATTATGGAAGACAGTATGGAGTTCCCCAAAAGATACAAATAGAACTGCCGCATGACCCAGCAATCCTGCTACTGAGTACACTTTCCAAAGGAAAGGAAATGTTGAAGAGAAGTCTGCACCTCAGTGTTCATTGCAGCATTATTCACAATAACCAAGATAGAAACCAACCTAGAAACCATCCATCAATGGATGATTGGATAACAAAAATGTGGTATACATACAAATGAAATATTATTCAGCCTTATGAAAAGAAGAAATCTCATTTGCAACGACATGAACACATCTGGAGGACATTAAATTAAGTGAAATAAGCCAGGCACAGAAAGATCAATTCTTCATGGTCTCACCTGTGAGTGGAATTCAAAAAAGTTGAACTCACAGAAGTAGAGGGTAAAATGGTGGTTACAAGGGGCTGGAGGGGGAGAGGTGACTGGGGAGACCCCAGTCAAAGGCTACAAAATTCCAGTTAAGAGGAGTAAGTTTAAGAGTTCTATTGTACAACATGGTGACTATGGTCAGTACAAATGTATTGTATTCTTGAAAATTGCTGAGGGTAGATTTTTAAGTGCTCTCACCACAAAAAATGATAAGTATGTGAGGTAATGCACATGTTACTTAGCTCTATTCAGCCATTCCAGAATACAGACATATTTCAAAACACCGTGTTGCACACAATAAACATAAACAATTTTTGTCAGTTTAAAAAATTAATTAATTATAAATAACAGTGATAAATCCATTTTATATGTTGATGTAAATGATGTATTTTTTATGAAAAAGAACTGTATTTTCCAACATAAGAAAAATTAATGAAGAGTGGAATTGTTTTACATTTTTGAAAATGTCTTTAATAGAAGGCAGCTAGCATGTAGAATCCCCACCTGCGATTCTACATCCGATCTATTATAAATTGTTATCTAGGTTGAAATATGTGAAGAAAATGTAGCTTCACTCATATATGTAGTTGGAAAAGGTAGTGGTATTTTATTAGCCTTTTCAGATAATTGCGGATACTCTTCTTTGACACTACACTAAAACTTGGCAAATGGCAATTTCTTAAAGGTTAGTTGCAATACAGAATCTGAAACCATATTAGTGACCTTTTTGTAGTCTCTTACACTAAAATTATTGATCTATCTTGTACTTGGAGGGGATCTTTTACTTACGCATGGCTTTCTACCATCATGCATTGATCATTTGGATATTAGTTCACTGAGTCATGCGGATAGTACAGATATTGACATTTCATTATAAGATATTGGAAAATCCCATTCATTAATATCACCACCAATATCATCAGAAAAGTCATTACATATTGGGAAGTTTTTCCAAGTTCTAGTTTTTGCTTGAAAGGTTGGATTTTATCATTGATGACAAGTAATAACAAATGATGTCAGTTTCTCCTAAACTGAAAGACTCACTTCATCCATTATGATAAAATGTCTATCAAATATGCAAGTCCGAATAACTATGGTTTGTCTGTTAGCATTTGTTTCAAATAAAAATTGTGTGGGAAACATGGTAGTTCAGCTTACAATGCAAACAATGGCATAAAGGCTTTTGAGAGACAAACCTCATAAATCAACATGCGGCCAAAGTGTTTAGGGTATATTTCCCATTTCATCACATAAAATATTAAAAAGATGTTACCAAGGGTTGAGATTTAATAAAATTAATACCTTTTACTGTCTCAATGACATTCTTAAGTAATACTGGCAATTTCTCTTTTTTGTTTTTACTGCGAATACAACAATGTGAGCACAGTGAAAATAGCAAATTATGTCTAAGTGTTAGAATGAAAACAGCTTTGCCCTTGTGGAACCCCTACAGGGCTTTAGGGACCCTAAGGAGTTTGTGGGCTACACGCTGTGCTCTCTATGCCTGGAGTGAAATTGCTAGGGATTCATGTCTTCAGCTTTCTTAGATAATGTCAAATTGTTTTCCAAGTAATTGTAACAATTTCTACTCCTACCAGGAATGTAAAGCGGTTCTCAATTCTCTGCATTCTCACCAATACTTGATATGATCAGATTTTTATATTTTGGCCAACACGGTGGCTATGCATCAGGACTTCATTATGGTTTTAATTCCCATGTTGAGCATCTTTTCATATCTTTACTGCCTATTTGTGTTTCTTCTTCTATCAAGTGCTTAAGTGTTTTGCTCAATTTTCTCTTGTTTGCTTTTTTGTTATTGTTGTTTAGAGGCATTCTTTGTATAATATAGATTCCTGCATTTTTTTTTCATTCCAGAACCCTTTCCCTTTAATTTCTTTCTCCTCTTCTTTTATCCTGGGAGCTGTCACCCTTCTCTACAGTTATTATACATTTTCAAGAATTTTTCCCAGTCGCTCTATGTCTTGCAAGGCCTGTGGCTGCCGGCATTGTAAGGCTGTCCCCCGCCCATCTGCCACTGCCCCACGTGGCTCTGGTCTCAGCCACTGCTGGGTCTCCACAGGAGGTAGGAAGGCTGAACTCCAGACCCTGGGCACTTCCCACTGGAATTTTGTTCCAGGCATTTGTTTTCTCCAAGGCCTGAGCTCATTGTCTGGATTATATTAATTGTCGTGGGTGGGTAAGGGAGAGAAAGGAGAGCTTTCAGGGGAGGAGAGACAGGAAGGGCAGATTTCCAGTGGCTGGGGCGGGGAGACGGTTGGAGGACACGCAGCAGTGAGAGTCTGCAGCTCCACCGCGGAAGCTCCCTGGAGGGGGGACATCATCTCAGAGGGCAGGTGCATTTTCAGCCTCAGCAAAGACCCCCACATCCCAGGGACAGTGTGGGAGAAGAAGACGCCAGTCTCCAAGGGGCTACTGCGACTACCGACAACGTGGCTGCCAGCACTGACCATGCCAGAGTGGCACCTGGTGGCCCTCGCACTGTTTCCCAGGCGTGTCACGGACCGGAACTCTCTGCAGTGGTGCTAGGGAAGGCACAGGGAGTGAAAGAGAGAGTGACTTTCTTGCCACCCTGGAGGGATGAGGGCTTAAAACCAGATTTAAAGAGAATAAAGAAATTGGTATTTCTTACACCCAATTTTGGGGACTGACATTTATACCTGTTAAAATTCTAGCTTTGATTTCATTTCTTACGAACAAAGAACGCTGGCTTTGTAATGCCCAGAACACGCACTTCCCGTCTGGCCCTGAGTTGAAATTTCCAAACTTCCTACATTGACAAATAACAGCAGATCCGTGAACCAAATTAATCAGAGAATCTGTAGCTGTGCGTGGGGTCCAGGAATCTGCATTTTCACAATGCCGGGTGCTTCTGATGCCAGGACCATGTTTTATTCTTTTGGGATTTCTCTTACATGGTTGGTGGGAGCGGAAGTTTCTTTCGGTCCTGCCTCCACATCTGTCACGCAGAGTTCTTGCCAGTATTAAAGACAACGTTTGCGATGTGCCCAGCATGAAGTAGAGGGTCAACTGGTGACGGTTTCCATTATGACAATCACTAGGGAAGGCGGTGCTTGGGTTTAGTTTGAAAGGAGAGAAGTTGGCCAAAAAATGGGGAAGAGGAGTGTTTCAGGCAGAGAAAGATCCGCGCACTCTGTAAGAGGGTGTCCAGGAAGGAGCCTGCCGGGAGGTGGGCAAGGATCCTTGCACCCAGGGTTTTTCAACGGCAGATGGCACGTATGGCAAATGGATTGCAAGGGAGAAGGGCTGGAGCCAGGGAGGCAGTGAGGGGCTGTTCTATGACACAGCCTGATGCGCGCCTGAGAGCGCATTGCTGCCCCAGATGCCCTCCCAGTGCTCCTGGCAGCTTGTGGACCTGCTCTTTAGCTGTTGGCTTCCTTTGTGACATGGCTGGGCTGTGAGCTCAATAACTGTGGTGTCAGCTACGATGGCACTCACAGTACTGGTGGTAGGAGCATCCACCAGACTCCATGGCTGGAAATCCAGAGGAGGGCTGGCGTGTTATAAAGCCAAAAGAACCGCCCGCGCGCCCACGGGCCAGGAACCCAGGCCTTTCCAGGGCTTGGAGCAAGTCACTCTGTGCTTCCCTTTCCAAGGTGGATGAACCCAGGGTGAGTGAGACGCCTTTGACTGGGACAGTCTCAGGGAAGGGGTGGCAGCCCTGCGTTGCTCAGATAACCACCCGTCAGCCACTTCAGGGAAACAGAGTGAGAGTCGGCTGCCTGAGCCTCCTGCCCCTGCCCCAGAAACACGGTGCAATTTTGCTGCAGACGGCACACCCTAAGGCCCTTTCAGCCACTCACTTCTCGCCTCTGATTTTTATCTTTTTATTTACTGTTATCCTCAGCATCTAGAACAAGGCCTGACGCATCTTCTTTAAAAAATTTAAATTTTTAAAGAATTTATTTTAAAAAGTTAAAATTATTTTAATTTACTAAAAAAATGTTAAAATTATTATGGGTAAATAAAAATTGAATATATTTGTAGGGGACATGCGATGCTTTGACACAGGCGTACCACGTGAATTAATCAAGTCGGGATAACTGGGGTACCCGTCGCCTGAGTATTTATCATTTCTTTGTGTTGGGAGTTCCAGTTCCACTCTTAGTTATTTTAAAGTCTACCCCAACTGATTGTTGGGAGAGTCACTTTGTTGTGCTGTCACGTACTGTTCATTCTGTCTAACCACCGAACTGTGTTTTTGCACTGTTACCAGTCTCTACTTCGCCCCCTCCCCGCTCCCCTTCCGCCTCCGGTGACCTTCGTGCCACTCTGTCTGCACGAGATCAGCTGCTTCAGTATTTAGCTCCGGCATGTGGGAACACATGAGCCTTGGCCTGGCCGTCCTGGACGCTGACGCGCTTGCCGGGCGGCCGAGTGGCCGCGGAGAGAGCTGGGCGCCGTCCGCAGCAGGCTCGCCCTCTATGCGCTTCCCTTCCGTCCCCACTGTCCTGCCGCACCGCGACCTCTGTGCGTGGGCTGGTCCCGCAGCTCGGAAGGGGCTCAAGTCTCCCTCCTGTAGAAATAGCAGCACCGTCTGGTCTCAGCTGCTGTCTGATTCCCTGGTCTCATCTTCTGTTTACGCCCAGACGTCCCAGGTCACCAATGGGAGGACTCTCCGGGGCCACGCGCGGCCGCACTGCAGAGCCCACCTGCGCCCTGAGGCCTTCCTCATGCCGGGAGGGACGCTGGCTGTACTGATCTTTCTCCTAAGTGTCAAGTCATCGTTCTCACTGTGCCCTCCCTGCTGGGTCCTCCTCTCTGCCTCCCGAACCTGGGGGCGCCGGAGGCCGCGTCTTCAGCATTTTTCTTCTCATGCCCTGCGCTCGCTGAGGGGTTTGCGTGACCCAAATGCCGAGGGCGCACACGTTCGCCTCCGGCTTCACTGCCTTCCCAGCTCAAGAGGAATCAGCTGCTCCTATGCGGCCCCACGGGGCTGCGTCCCAGGAGACCCAGAGAGGTGACCAAGCCAATCCCCCAATCCCATCTCTGGGGCGGGGCTGGGGGCCCATCGCCTGAGACCACTCGGTACCAGCAACTGTGTCAGACGGGATCCAGCAGTTACTAGGATGGATTACAAACATAGCTATAGGAAGTAGCTGCCCCCACCAAGGCAGGGAATGAGGGGAGAGGTTGGTGTTCAAGGAACCCAGAAGCCTGTCCTTTCCTTCTTTTTGTTTTAGAAACAGAGCCTTGCTCTGTCGCCCAGGCTGAAGTGCAGTGGCGCAATTGTAGCTCACTGCAGCCTCGAACTCCGGAACCCAGAAGCTTTGGGCAGAGCCTGGACTCAGACCATGGAGAGAAGGCCTGGCTCATCAGCTGGTGAAACCTGGGGAGTCTGAGGCGGAACCCCTGACCGGCTGGTGCTGCTATTTCTGAAGGGGCCTGGTTCTAGGAGGCAGGAAAACTTCAGCATCCACTGCTGCTGTCAGGGCAAAGGACCGTCACCTGCGCCCTGAAGGGAACAGGTGCACCCTTTTGTCTCCTCCGGCCTCTCTGCTTCCCTCTAGTGGTCCCCGTTGGTAGAACTTGACAGACGCCCGCCACCCGCCACCCTGTCCCGGCCCCATGGTCTCTTCAGAACCCAGAAGGCTGACTTTGGAGCTGAACCCAAGTGTGGCGTTCTGTCACTCAGCTTGCACTTCCGTCACGTACCTGCCTGGGCAACGACTTCCAGGCTCATCTCCAAGCCAGAAACGTGGGTCATCCTGGGCCCCACATTCTCACCTCCACAGTCCATCAATTCAAAGTCGTTCCCTCCTTTATGTCCCCAGTGCTTCTGCACTCGCTTTGACTCTTGTCATCATCAAACTGAGCAACTGCTGCCACAGGCTTTTCCCTAATCTTTTGGCCAAGGCAATCTTTCTAAGATGCTCACTTGGTAGCATCACTCCTCTCTCGCACACCCAGTTATGGCTCTTCCTTGTGACGTGACAAGCTGCGAGTGCCCAGGATGGCCCTCTAGGGTTCCATGGCCCTGCCTTTCTCTCCGCCTCCAGCATCACTGCCAGCTGCCTCTCGCCTTGCACCTCCCCACGCAGGTGGGCCCACTGTCCTGTCCTTTCACCTGCCATCTGCATCTGCAAGTGCTGTCCCTCTTTGAAAGGTCTCCTGCCACGCTGCATCCTGGCAAACTCCTCCTGCTGTTAGCTCCAGCTGCCATCACCTTCTCTGCTCTCCCAGGTTAGGTTGATCATGCATTCCTTGATGACAGAGCTCGTTTCTATCACATTCTTATCATGCTGAATTGCATGTTTTCATTCGTAAGTCTGATTCCAAATAAGAATTAGATTAGGTTCAGCATTCAGCAGCAAGTGACAGGAAACGTAGAGAGACAGTAGCAGAAACACTGTTTGTGTTTATTTCCACATAGAACTCACTCACACGGCTGTCCTGGGCCAGGAGCTCGGGCGCCACCCCGTCCGCCCACCTTCCTTAATGCACAGCGTCCATTTCCTGGTCCAGAATGGCTGCTCTAGCTCAGCCTGTTGGGTTCACGTTGCAGCCAGCTGGGAGGAGAAAGCGAGAGAGGAGTTCACACCTCCTCAGTCTGAGGCCACTTCCTCCCAGCTACAAACTCGGGAGAGCAGGGTGTACTGTTTCCTATGGCTGCTATAACAAATTGCCACCAACTAGTGGCTTCTCTTATGGTTTGAGAAGCCAGCAGTCTAAAGTCAGGTGCTGGCAGAACTGTGCTCCTTGAAGGCTCTGGGAAGGGGTCTGTTCCATGACTTTCTCCCAGGTTCTAGGTCATCAATAGTCCCTGATGTTCCTTGGCGTTCTTTGGCTTGTAGGTGCATCACTCTCGTCCCTGCCTCCACCTTCATGTGGCTTCCCCTCTATGGCTTCACTTGGCTGTCTCACAAGGACACCAGCCACTGGATTTAGGGGACACCTCAATCCATTATGGCCTCATGTTAACTATTTGTGTCTGCAAAGACCTTATTTTTAAGAAGGTCACACTCTGAGGTTCCGAGGGGATGTGAATTTTTGAGGACACTATTCAACCCAGGACAAGGGTCTTACCTTTTCATCAACGTGAGGCACAGTGTCTGCACATAGTAGGAGCTGAACAAAAAGTTTCAGAATTGAATACCACTGACAACTGGCTTTCCACAGGTTTGGCTTCAGTTCTCTGCAATTAACATTCACCGAATTCCTTTTCCCACAGGGCTGGCTAATCATTTTGTGACATTTTCCCCATGAAAAATTAGAATTGAATCAGCGTGGGATGACTTCCTGGTGATATTCATACTCATTTCAAATTTATCTTTTTTTTTTTTTGAAGAAAATAAGACACATAGTTTAAAAGTGAAATAATACTTTAAAATATTGGAAAAAGTTATAATAAAATATGGTTAATCCTCTTCCTGTTTTTCAGTTCTGCTCCCTGGATACAACTCTGAACTCTTCCAGCTGGGTGTCCTGTGATTTAACACCGCGTTTCTAAGTAACGCATGCACACCGCGATTGCTTGGATCATCGGTGTAGGCATTGAAGCAGACCGGTCGGTGCCCTACCCAATCCCTTGAGCCTTACCCCTCGGTGTCGCTGGTCTGCTGCGAGCTGGCAGTGTCTGCATCCCTTTGCCGGAGGACTTCTTCCAAATTGCTCTTTCTGCATTCAGAGCAGGCCTGTGGTGCTGGGGACTTTGTTCCTCAACCTGGCAGGACTTGGTGTATGAATTCCGCACTCCCTCGCTCCTGTGGTGGTTGCCCAATTCCGCAGTATCTCTCCTAGGGATTGAGACTGTCTCCAAAGGGTCCTGGTGGACCATGCTCGCTTATTGGTGGCTTCCCTTGTGTCGCTTTCCTCACTCCTCCCTAATGTTTATCTCCCAAGTAAGCTATTTTTATATACCTTTTTATTGTGGTAAACTTCTCAGAACATCACATTTATCATCTTAACCATTTTCAAGTGCACAGTACAGTGACATTAAGTACATTCCCATTGTTGTGTGACCGTCACCACCTTTCATCTCCCGCACTCATCACCATCTCAACCGGAAACTTGGTGCCCATTAAACAATAACTCTCCCCTTTCCCCCCAGCCCCTGGTAATCACTTCAAATGAGCTTTTGCGCCAGCCTTGTCTCAGGGTCTGCTTCTGGGGAAACCCAAGCTACGGCAGACATTAATTACTGATTCCCTGTCATGGTCATTCGATAGCTCATTTGTTTGTTTTCCTCCTCCCCTCCCAAGCCTCCTTCTCCTTCTTCTATTTCTTATTTTCCTTCTTACTACTTCCTGAAATATTTCCTTGATTTTATTGACTCTTTTATTGGTTTAAAATATTTGATGTTCATAATTTTACTATTTTATCCTTAAAGAGCTTTCTTATTCTCTAATTACTCCCATTTTGGTATTGGAGTCCTCTTTTCTCATTTCATGCATGTAATTTCTTTTTTGTGTTTCTCTAAAGATATTGACAGTCTTTGGAACTTTTCTTCTGTTTTCCATATTGTTTCTATTTCCTGATTTTCGAAAACCATACAATCATTTCAACAGATGTTGAAAAATAATACAATAAAATTCAACATCCCTTCATAATAAGAAGCCTCAAAAATTGGTCATAGAAGGAACATATCTCAACACAATAAAGGCCAAATGTGATAAGCCCACAGCTAATATCATACTGAATGGGGAAAAATTGAAAGTCTTTCCCCAAAGATATGGAACAAAACAAGGATGCCCACTTTCACCACTTTTATTCAAGATAATACTGGAAGTCCTAAGCAGAGCAATTAGGCAAGAGAAAGAAATAAAGAGCATCAGAATTGGAAAGGAAAAAGTCAAATTATTCCTGTTTGCAGAGGACCTGATCCTGTATGTAGAAAAACCTAAAGGTTCAACCAAAAAAAAAAAAAAAAAAAAAAAAAAACCTCTTAGAACTGATAAATGAATTTAGTAAAGTCCCAGGATACAAAATCAACACACAAAAATCAGTAGCATTTCTGAATGTTAACAGTGATCAATTTGAAAAAGAAATAAAGAAAGCAATCCCATTGATAATAGCCTCAAAAATAAAGTACTTAGGAATAAATTTAACCAAAAGAGTGAAAGACCCCTATAAGAAAACTTGTAAAACACTGATGAAAGAAATTGAAGAGGATATACACACAGGAAAAAGGAAAGATATTCCATGTTCATGGATTGGAAGAATTAATATTGTTAAAATGTCTATCCTTCCCAAAACAATGCCAATGATATTCCTCATAGAAATAAAAAAGAATCCTAAAATTTGTGTGAAATCACAAAAGACCCAAGACAGCTAGCTAACAGTCCTGAGTGAAAAGAACAAAGCTGGAGGCATCATGCTACCTGATTTCAAATTATACTACAAAGTTATAGTAAGCAAAACAGTATGGTAATGACATAAAAAAAGACACATAGACCAATGGAACAGAATGGAGAACCCAGAAGTAAATCCACACATTTAGAGACAACTTATTTTCAATAAAGGCACTAAGAACATACACTGGGGAAAGGATAGGATAGCGTCTTCCATAAATGGTGCTGGGAAAACTGGCTATCCAGATACAGAAGAATGAAAGTAGATCCTTATTTTTTACCGTATACAAAAATCAACTCAAAATGGGTTAAAGATTTAAAGTCTCACCCAAAACTATGAAACTACTAGAAGAAAATATTGGGGAATGCTACAGGACATTGGTCTTGGCAAAGATTTTTTGGTTAAGAACGCAAAAGCACAGGCAATGAAAGCAAAAATAGACAAATGGAATTAAATCAAGCTAAAAACTTCTGCACAGCAAAGGAAACAACTAACAAAGTGAAAAGATAACCTAGACAGTGGGAGAAAAATATTTGCAAGTTGAAAAGAAATTAATAACTAGACTATTTAAGGAACTCAAATAGCTTGATAGCAAAAAAACCAAATAATCTGATTTAAAAAATAAGCAAAATACCTGAATAGATATTTCTCAAAAGAAGACATACAAAAGCCCAACAGGTATATAAAAAATGTTTGACATCACTATTCATCAGGGAAATGCAAATCAAAACCACAATGAGATATCATCTCATCCCAGTTAGAATGGCTTTCATCAAAAAGACAAAAAGTAAAAGCTGGTGAGGATGTGGAGAAAGGTGAATGTAATACACTATTGGCCGGAATGAAAAGTAGTACAGCCATTATAGAAAACATAATAGTAGGAGGTTTCTCAAACAACTAAAATTAGAACCACCACATGATCCAGCATTCCCACTGCTGGGTATATCCAAAAGGAAGGAATTCAGTATGTCAAAGGGATATCTGCACTGCCCTATTCACTGCAGCACTATCATAACAGCCAAGATATGGAGTCAAGCTGTGCCCATCAGTGGATGAATGGATGAAGAAAATGTGGTGTATACACACACACACACACACACACACACACACACAATGGAATATTACTCAGCCATAAAATGAATGAAATCCTGTCATTTGCAGCAACATGGATGGAGGTCGTTATGTTAAGTGAAATAACTCAGACATAAGAAGACAAATATTGCATGTTCTCACTCACATGTGAGAGCTGAAAAAGTGGATCTCATGGAGGCAGAGAGCAGGACGGCGGTTACTAGGGGCTGGGAAGGGAAGGGGAGGGGAGAGTGAAGAGAAGTTGGTTAATGGACACAGAAATGAGGTTGGATAGAAGGAATAAGTTCTAGTATTCAACAGTATAATAGGGAAATTGCAGTTAACAAAAATTTATTGTATATTTCAAAATAACTTGAAGAGAAGAATCATAATGTTTCTAACACAATGAAAAGATAAATATTTGAGGTAATGATTTACCCTGATTTGATTGTTACAGGTTGATTACATGTATCAAATTATCACATGTGGCCCCAAAATTTGTACAACTAGGGTATATCAATGAAAAATACAAAAGAAAATTTCTTTGCTTTCATCTTCATGTTAGATTCTGTCCTTAAAAATCTATAGATACTTTACCGTCTGTGCACATTTTGGAATACATGGCTCAAGAGTTGATGGAAGCTCTCAGATTGCAGTGGGGCATTTACTATTAGGTGGTAGAGTTGCAAGTTAGCTTTTTCCCTGAAAGACCCTCAAATGTATCTATTTAATATAAATTTACTCTGGGCTATCATCTATAGAATTCTGTTTCTGGAGGGAATATTTTCCCACCTTCTGAGGTGGGATATTATATTTACCTGGCCACTGGCATCTGGGGCCTGGGAGTGGGAGGGAATGGTGGGGAGTGAGGAGGGATGACAGCGTCTTTGTTCTGTAGACAGATGTTGTCAGTTCCTGTCCCCAGCTTGGCACCCCAATGCCTGCCAGCGGGCCTCAGGGTCTTTTTCTGGAGTGCATCCTGCAGGGATGCAGGGGCCATTCCTTGGCTGTGCAGGGTGCGGGGAGGGGATTTAGGGCCTGCTATCCTGTATAAAAGCTCTCACACGGTCCTATGTTCAGTCCATTCTCTTGCTCCACTGTCCCCAGAACCCAAGGCCTCATTCTGGGACCCCCTAGGGTCCTTCCCCTGAGCTGAGAAGCTGCTCAGCACCCTTGTCCCACACAGGGGAATACCATTTTCCACTCACCATCTGACCTCTGGAATTTTCCTGTAAACTGTCTTCTGCTGTAAACTCTTCTCATTGTCTTTGAGGATTTACTCCTTTTTTTAAAAAATTACTTTCCTATTACACTGCTGCTGTTTCAGGAGGGAGCAGATATAAATGCTTGTGTGCGTCTCACACATTTGTCTGGGGATTCGCCCTGTAGCTGGGCTGACATGCACTGCCCCTGGTACTGTCCTTCTGTAGAATGCACGGGGATGCTGGCAGTGGCAGGGGTGCTGTGACAGATTAGACCGTGAGTTCTGGCTAGATGACTGCATTCGAATGCTTGCTCTAGCAGGTGTCCTTGGAGAAGTCACTTCCTCTTGGTGTCTCAGTTTTCTCCCATGTAAAATGGGGATTATAACATCTTATTTGCCTCTGAGTTCTTACCTCAGAGGCAAATAAGATGATGCCTGTAAAATGCTTTGCTGTTTTGAGCACAAAATAAGTATTCAATAATTAGAACACTGATCATTAAAGCAATTAATGTATGAATGTATTTTTCAGAGAGAAGAATGTCTCTGCAAGTTTTACCATCATTATGCCTGAGATTAGACTCAGTAAGAAAAAGACCCAGTTATTATAGACAAAAGTCCCTAGTGATTTCAACCAAATAAGTTGTTTATTAAGCACCTACTACATGACAGTGTTATGCTGAACACGGTGGGGAACACAGAAGTAGAGTATTAAGATGCAGGCTCTGTCTTCAGGGAGTTTGCAGTTCAGCTGGGGAGATAATTAAAAAGCAGCCACATCCTAAGTCATGAGTTACCAGCTGCAGTGAAACAGAGACGAGAAAGAAGATGTGGGGGTTTGATTAGGGAAAACACGGCTGCCTGGAGGATGTGGAATCTGGTCCGAGTTTGGAGGAAGAGGCAGCTCTAGATGTGCCACAGGAAGGAAAGGTTCTTCCAGGTGCAGATGCAGCAGGAGCCCGGCAGGGAGGGAGGGAGGCTTGTGTTTGCAGCATGCTGAGAAGGCTCAGGTGGGGGTGGAGCTGCAGGGACGCAGGCTGGATATCAAAGGTGCAATCAGACTTGAGCAGGTTAGACAGTGCAGCAGACGGGCTTCAGGTGACGTGGCGGCAACGGATGCTGAGCGGGGAATGCAGAGCCAAGTTGGTGCAGGAGGTGCCAGGCGCTTTTTTTGGTCTCCATCCACCCTGAGGAGGAGGAGACCTCAGAAGGCAGGGTTTCCACACCTGCCTAGGAAGCAGAGGCAAGGGCTGGATGAAAAATTGATGTGGGTCATAAATATTGCAGTCGCGAGTGCACAGGTGCAAGGAGGGGACGCTTTCCCTACTGTGGCAGAGAGGGCACAGCTGCCGCCTGGGGGCAGAGGGAGGAGGTGGGGTGGATGCCACACTGGCGGTGGCTGGGGCTGCGCTCAGGGCCGAGGACTGCTGCCTGGGAAGTTCCTGACGCCACAGAAGGAAGCTGTCCACTTGGCGGAGTGGGGTCGCTCTCCTCTGCCTCGGCACTGCATGGAGTCCCCTCAGCTCCTGCGAGCGGAACAGAGCTTGGGCCTCTGGGAAGCTCCCTGGTCCTTGCTGATGCCACATAGTTTTGTTGTCCTTCTGTCAGCTCCACAAGCCCTTCTTTGTGCATGCTGGTATAGGGACTTTTGTCTGTGCTCTGGCGTGATGTCGGAAAGTCCCTGCGACCCTGTGGAGTGCCCTGGAGGTTTGCTGCGAGCAGCTGGTCTGATTTCCTCTTTGATCCACCTGCACCTCAGGGAACTGCCCAGGAGATCTTTCGACTACTGCCGACTACTCCCTTTGAAGGAAGGGCACAGAGGACGAAAGGGACAAGCGCCAGAGTCTCAGTGTTAGCTCCCAAGGTGCACTCTCTCTGTGTCGCAAGCTACTTCTTACCGGTCTGTCTCTGGAAGCTTATTTCTGGACTACTTAAGATCTACCTGCGCTGTCTGGAGGTGGGGAGAATAGTTCAAAGCAGCTGAGGCAGGGGAGGGACGTGAGAAAGGTTCTGCCTAGTGATGTGCTGGTAAATGTTTAACAACCAGCTCTGGGGCGGGATGGGAGGTGGTGGTGGATGGATGGGGTGGGGGACCTTGATTTTTGAAGTTTGCTGACTTCTGTGGTGTCTATACTCTCCCTATGGCCAATTTCAAGCTACCAACAGGATGTCAAGCAGCCAGCAGAATTCCTAAAAATTTAGCAATAGACACGCACAAGCTCGTAGGACCCGCGTGCAGCACATCCCTGGTCCTGCTGTCCCTGGAAACTTTGAAGCCCAAGTTGCCATAGTGTCTTTTATCATCACCCACAGCGGAACTGGGCATCTCGACTCTTTGTGCCTCCGGTGGCCAAGAGCCTGGATTTCACTGTCCCCACGGTTGGTTGCCCGTTCGGAATTCACACACTAGAAAGCCTCGCAGCGCACTTGAGTGTCTTGGAGCTCCCTGCCTGCTGTGCGCACCGCCTAACCACACTGCAAAGTCAGACACAAGAAGCAGGGAGCGCAGGGAGGAAACCTCTGCAGTCGCCTCAGAAACAAAGGGGTCAACTTGCTGGCAATGGATCCGGCTCGCCCTGCTCCTGGGATGTAGATCGCAGCTCCTCTTGCCAGCTGGGGGCTCCTGGTCCTGCCCAAGCTTGCCCTCCAAGCTCGGTGGTCGTGACGGCAAACATCAATCGAGCTTCGTTAACGGGCCAGGCGCTCTGCCAGCGCTCACCAGAAATCATCTGCTTGTCTCTGCAACACCTCTGGGAGGTAAGCATGATCTTTATCCTCACTTTAAACAAATGGAACCAAGGCTTGGAGTAAGTAATGTGCTGAGGCGACACAGCTGGGGGGTGGTCAAGCTGGGATTTCAAGCTGGTTCTGTTGGATTCTTGAAACTTCCCGAACAGCAACACGTGTCACCAAACTCAAGGCCAAGGCCCTTTTTGGAACTCCAGGCAGTCAGGGATGAGGACGTGTCCTCTGCCGTGTCTTATTTCTGCCTCTGCAAAGCCCCTGCGAAGCGAGACCACCACGTGTGGCTCGCCCACTGCAGTCTGCGGGGAGTGTGGAAGCCAGGTGGGCTGGGCCGAGAGGGTGGAGGCAAAGTCAGGAAACGTCACCCTCTACCATGGACGCCAGTGACCTCCTGCCAGAGGCGGAGGAGAAAGAACCCACCCTATGGAGCCATTTGTCTCTGCGTTGCTGATACACCTGGAGGAGGACCCTTGGCTCTTCCCACAGAGCGAGATGCTCTGTAGAACTGTCAGAGAGGCTGCTGCTCTGAGTGACTAGCACAGGTAAGCTGGGACCTAAGACCCGAAGACACCATCACTGAGCCAGGTTGCAAGGGCCAAACACTTAATGCCTAATAAAGAACAAGGGACCCAAGCAGAGGAGACTGAGGCATGTCAGGGTGTCCCCATGATACATGGAAGATGCAATTTCAAGAGGCCAGAACAGATCATGCGGACAGAAGTCTCCACACCCCCAAAAATGCAACTTCATCAAACTCTCCTTGCCTGACTGACGCATCCCTTAAGTGTTCTCTGCTCCATTGTTCGGGGACGGTGAGACACACTCTGGTACCTCCTTATCTTTCTAGCACCCTCCGCTCCCTGCATCACATGACTTGCTCACTTTCCATCCTCCCTGTCTGCGCTCACCTGCTGCTCTCCTTGCAGTGGCCACCCTCCACCCACCTTGGGTACAAACCTTCACACTTCTTCCAGACAGCCTGAACACGACCAGGAGCCAAAGGAGGTTTTGATTCTCTCCCCAGTCCCCACACTTGGTGCTGGAAGGATCTCTCCCTCCCCTCAACTCCTTAGCAAGTTTCTTGCGTCTTTCTTATAGCATATTCTCATCTGCACTGTATTTCTGTGCAAGGAAGCTTCTCGAGGGCATGACCTGTGTGTGACTTATCACTGAAGCTTTGTGCATACATAAAGACTCAGCAGGTATTTGCTGAGCAAGATATTTAATTTTACTTTGGGGGTTAACCTGCCCCCAAAAATGAAACCTGGGCAATGCCCTGAGTGGGCTATCCTGGTGGGCACACTTCTCCCATTGCAAGGATTACTGCCAGTCCCTTGTGAATTTGACGATCATGCATTTATTCCGAAATATGTGTTCATCCTTGCATGAAACAATGAAATTTATTGATCTGTGAAACAGACACAGACAGACCCTGGGTGTGGTAAGGCCACCCCAAGGCACAGAATAAGGCAGAACAACGCTTCCGGCTGAGCCCCAGCCTCAGTCTTCCCCAGAACTCTCGCCTTGAACGCGACGTCCTCTATCGGGGGAGAAAGTTGCGTGACCGCATGTTCAGTGCTTACACTTCAACATGATTCAGTGCGAAGTCCGGCCATGCCGGGATCCCAGACATCTAAATGTGGGGTTGGATTGAATTTCAAGTATCTTCCTTTGGTTTGGTTGTAAAAACTGCCTCTGTCACCTTTAATTTTCACTTTGCCGTGGAGCAGGAAAGGTGAGGGCTGAGCAGTCACAGTGGTGAGGGGGAGACCTGCCATCCGAGCGGAAATGTGGCAGGTCTACCCACAAGCAGGAGAATGAGCTCGGCGCTTGTGAGCGCAGCCGAGGCCAGAGAGTTCTGGGAGAGCTCAAGGAGGGACAGACGCAAGTGGCCCACCTGGCCTGGTGCCTGGCACCACGGCAGCCCCAGAACTTCCCCATCAGTGGGCCCTGCAGGGCTCAGCTCTGCGCACAGCCCGGGGCCCAGCGCGTGGTGCCAGCATCTTGCAAACAGCCAGGCTGATCCCGGCAGGGCCTGGAGGGAATGACTCCCCTGCCTCTTCCTGTGCTTGGATTTGGATTTGAATCTCTAGGTCCAAAGGCAGCCTCAGGATGAGGGAGGAAGCCAGGGTGCTCCATCCACCTCCCCTTGGCCCGTCTTGACGGTCCCCCGCAGCGTTGGTGGACGTGTCTTGTGTACTCTCGTGGCTTCCGTCGGTTTCTGTTGCCGCACAACAAATGGCCGCACACGCCGCATCGTAAGCCGGCGTGCGCTTATCGTCTCGTGGTTCCTGTGGGTCAGCTGGGAGTGTGGGCACGGCTCAGCCGGGGCCTCTGCTCAGCGTCACAGGCTGAAGTCACAGTGTCAGCTGGGACTGTGACCTCATCTGAGGCTTGGATCCTCTTCCCGACTTTGTGGTCGTTGGCAGAATCCAGTTCCCGCTCTAAGACTGAGGTCCCCTTTCTTGCTGGCTGGGTCACTCAGGCTGCACCGGGGCCACCCACCTGCGCCTGCAGGAAACCATCTGCCGGCTTCTTGCCACGTTCCCGGATAACCCGATTGGGCCAGAACCACCAAAATGGTCACCCCTCTGGTGGTTGGGACACCATTACCTCTGTGGGTCTCTGCCCTGTGTTGTGATGTAGCCACGGAAGTGATGGCTGGTCACAATCACAGTCGAGTCATCTCAAGGAGGTGGCCACACAGTGTGCACCAGGAGGGGACGCAGGAGCCGGCTCCGAACCCTGACTCCCACAGTTTCTCACCTCCGGCTCTGGGCTTCTCTGCCCAAGGAATTCCTCCAACCACAGGAACACTGAGGAGACCCTCAGTGCAGGGACCTGACCCTGCCAGGGGCACCGTGCTCCCCAGCAAGCTGGTGAGTGAGCGCGCTGGCTCCCCAGCCCTCCTGAGCCCATTCTGGGTTGAGACTAAGCTGTTCGCAAAGGGAGCCCAGAGGGATGTCGCTCTAGCTCCTGGAGCAGTGACCCACCCACGAAAGGCCCTGGGCGCTCCCCCGCCCATCTCAATGCTGCACCCCAACACTTCCGGGGGTCACCTACACAACCCTCTTGTACCGAGCCACCATCTCTCAGGCTCGGTGGTGGGGAGACGCTGGGGGCCGTGTCAAGTCAGCCGGGGCTTCTGCGCTCCTGTGCCGGTGCCTGCCCATGGCCCGGCCGGATCCGCCCGCGCTCCATGCACTGGCTCAGCCTCCTCGGCCTCCTGACCGAATCCAGGAGATGGAGGTGACTGTGCTTCCCAGCCCTGGGCATTTCCTTCTTCTCCACCACGCTAGTCTGCTCTCCTCACTGCTCTCCTCACTGCAGAGAGTGCGGGCCCTCCCTGGGAGCCTCCATTGCACCCCTGGGGCCTGCCTCGGCCTCAGTCTTTCCTCTCCTGTCATTCGCCTCCTCCCTCCCACTGCGTAAACTCCTGTCTGCAGGAATTCCTTCTTCTGTCTGCAACACCTGGGATGCTGCTGACTCGAGGCCTCTCCCGCCTGCGCGGCTGTTCCTGGCCGGGCCCTTCCGGCCGCGCTGGCTTTTCTTCTCGTCTCTCTGTTGTCTCCGCAGGATTAAAGCTCCCACTCCTCACTGGAACTCTCCTGTTTTGGTTTCTTAAAAGTGTTGCTTTCCAGTTTATTTCTTTCCCTGACTTCTCCTCTTAGCTTCCTTGTCTCCTCCCTCCACGTCCCAGGAGTCCACAGCCCCGTCTCTGCCTGCCTTCCCCACTCAGCGGCCGCCCTGGCCGCCTGGGCCGCTTGGCTCCTGCTTCCCGCGGCCTCTCGCTGCTGAGCCTGCCCCACCCTCCTCCCGGCCAGAACCGACTGGCTCCTGAGTCGGGAATGATCTGATCCGTGCTAAGTCCTAGCGTGAGATCTGTGGCATCCAGGCAGACGTGCTGGCAGCAGGCTCTGCGGTCGTCCCCGTGACAAGATTCCGTTTGCCCATGTGGCCAGGCCTCTGCCCCCTGCAGAGCCAGAGCTGGTGACAGGCACTGACCTCGCAGAGCAGAGCTGCCAGGCCGCGTCGCCAGCATCTCAGGGTTCTTTTGTTCATCTTTATGACGGTCCTGTGGGCTAAGAACCCTTCTTCCCACATTGTACAAATGAGTAACTGTGGCCTAGGAGCATCAAATATGTGGCCCAAGTGGGCTCCCGGTCCCCACTGCCTTCTCTTCTTGTTGTCTACACCTCTTCCCTGTGCTCCTGCACGATCCATCTCCAAATCCTCCCACAACAGAGCACCACAGACCAGGCGGCTTAAACAGCAGACATTTGGTTTCCCGCAGATCTGGAGGCTGGAAGTCCCAGATCCAGGTATCTGCAGGACAGGTTCTTCCGAGGCCTCCCTCTGGCTTGTGTGTGGCCGTCTCCTCCCTGCGTCCTCACGTGGCCTGCCCTCTGCCGTGTCTGTGTCCCGATTGCCTCTTATAAGGACACCAGTCATTGAGGGTTAGGGCCCACCCTGATGACCTCATTTTAACTTAATTTCCTCTATTAAGACCCTGTCGCCAAATGAAGTCACATTCAGAGGTACTGGGAGGGTAGGAACCTGGAGTATGAGTTTCGGCAGGGGGTGGAGTCACAGTTCATCCTGAAACATTCCCATTTGGCAGATGGGGAAATGATGAAGGTCCCGTGGGTGCCCTCGTGACACCCCACTGCCACGTGTTGCCAGGAGGGGTGTAGCCCCTGTGCCCAGGACTCCCTGGAAGCTCCACCCAGCTGTGTTTGTGTCTTCTCCCCACCCTCTGCTGCCAGGACTGCCCACCCCGCCGTCTGCACCGGTGTCCTGGCATCTTGCTCCAGCCGCCCTCTGCCTGCCTCCTGCACTACGCCCTTCCTTACCACCTCCCGTTGTCCCCGATGGGCTCTCCTCTTGTTCACTAACCATCACCCCTGTGGTCTTGTCATTCCAACAACGTTGTCACTTCTTTGAAAGTAGCGGCTGGTTTCACACCTTTGTCCCTCACAGCCCCTGTCATAGAGCAGGACCTGCACTGGATGCTCAATAAATACCGCGTGAAACCAACCAAAGAGCCTGGAAATGCTTCTCTTTTTCATACTCCCTTTACAGAATTCAGGGAAAAGGCCAACTAGAAGTTGGGAGCAAACCCTCATCATTCCCTCCTGCTGTCCCCTGCTGTCCCTCTCCCTGTTCTCCTGAAGGGCTGCGAGGGAGGGAGGGGACGACACGTTTCTGGCACCTCTCAGAAGGGAGCTGCCCCATCCTGCTACTTCTCTGCTTCTCACGCCCTCTTTTGGGGTCCCGTGCCCTCTCTGGCTGCCCACCTCACACAGAGCCATGAGCGCATGCACGCTTCCTCTCCCTCGTTCTTTCTGGGTGCATACGGCTGCCCGGCCAGGGCAGGCAGAGGCACCGGGGACCTGTAAGGACCAGGGGTCTTGCTCTCTGTCCCACCAGAAGGGCAGTGCTACCCACTTCTCCCAACTCCTCCCCCTGCCTCATGCCAATTTCTATGCTGTTGGTGGCTGTCAAATGCCTACAGTGACATTTTTTCACAAAATACGTCTCTGAAGTCCTCGTCCATAGGTGAGTACCTTGACACAAGCATTGTCTTATAAAATATGTTAGAACAGCGCTGCTCTATTTTCCTTTTGGGAATTCAAAATCTAAACATACATATTATTGGTTAGCACCTCTGTTGATCTGGTAAAAAAAATTAAATTAAACATACATATTAATATTAAAGGCTCTGAGAAGTCCTGCAGTAAAGAAACCTGTTTATCTTTACTTAACCCTGCTCTTCGTATTTTGTGATTTATACTCCCCCACTCCCACTGCAGATTTGCCCCTACACATAGCAACTTTCAATCGTCTGGGACCCACGGGCTGATAAGCAGGGCAGCAAGCAGAAAGTGGCTGGTTGAGGACACGGGGGACAGCAGGAGAGAGGCAGCATCTGCTGCGTGTGATGGCGAGGAGGCGGGACAGTCGGGCCATGTCTCGCTGGGGCTTGGAGCATGTCTGCAGGAGAGGGAATGAAGTTTCATGAGTAGCAACCGCCCGCATCTGGGCTGCTGGGTCATCGGCCGCCTCCCTCCTCCACTGTCTCTGTGCCCCCTTCCCTGACACATGCCCTCTCCCCACGGAGTAAAGGCCCTAAAACCTTGAAGCTCCGTCCCCAGCTCTGGCCACCAGTGTCAAGGAAGGGAGAGTCCCTAAGGCAGCAGTTAGATGCGTGCGTGCCGTGGGAGACAGAGAGGAGCGTGTGGCTTTGGGCACCCATGTCAATAGATTGACATTCTTCTGATGAAACTTCTTCCTGTGGCCTCAGGCAAGAGCCTGAGAGGCGGAGAACAAGGGAAGCAGTCTGAGTTCTCCTGGGCTGCAGCCGCCTCTTGGGAGGGAGCTGGGACAGTGCTCCATGGGGAGACAGCGTGGGGCCCTAATAAGCCAGGGTTGTCTCTGTGCAGCTCCTACTGCTCCTCCCTGCTGCCCTCCTTCCTCCCAGACCCCAGCCTGGTGGGCAGCCGGGGGGGTGCGGTGTGACCTGCTGTCCGGTGGCCCTGGTGCAGATGTCAACAGAGAAATTCTGCTGGCTCCGCACCTGCACATTTACCAAACGGCATGCCACAGGCACTCTGTCCTGCAGGAGGGACAGGGCGTCTTTTGCTTAGCTGCAGTTCTGGCAGAGCAGGGATCACATTACCAAGGTGGAAAAGGTCACAAGGAACGCGGTGGAGTGGCGTTAGGGGATAGATTTCCTGCTTCTCTCTGCGTCTCATAATTAATACAGAAGCCTGAGCAGTATACAGAGCGGGCAGCTCAAGGGAGGTGCAGCGAGGCGATGGTGGGAAGCCCAGACCCCTCTGAGCGCCTTTCTTTTCCTCTCAGGCGGGCGCTCTGGCAGCTCGATTACGAGCAACGAGGGGGAAGAGTGCAGGGCACACAGGCAGCCTTACACAGCCTGTGTCTCTTTTCTTGGCCTCTTGCACCTGTGCCTACCTTCACCAGAGCAGGAGAAGGGAGGTGGCTGGGAAGGGGGTGCCTTCTGTTGTGAGCATGGAGGTTCAGGGGCCTCCAGGGACTGGCCACCATGGCTGTGGAGCCTGACAAACGTAGGTTCGAATTCCTGCTCCACCATGTCCCAGTTTTTAGCAGGTTATCACCTTCTACGAGTTTCAGTTTCTTCCTCCGTAAACTTGGGTCCTGACACCTGCGCTCATGTATTTAGTGAATGATGTGAGTAGATATAAATCCATCCTAAGCTGTATCCCAGGTGCTAGAAGTAAAACAGTAAACAAAACACAAAGCTTCTCCTCCGAGGATGTCTATATTCTCATGTGAGAGGGTGAAAAACTGAAATGAACATATCATGTGTTGGGGATGATAACAGTGTGAAGCAAAGTAAAGCAGAGAGAGGAGACAGTGACAGTGGATGTGTGCCGGGATGGTTTTTGTTGAAGATGGTCACCAAGTTCTCTTGGATAGATGATAACTCGAACAGGAATGGAAGGAAATGGATAGATGATAACTCGAACAGGAATGTCGGTGCCTTGTAGACACCGACAAACAAGAGCAAGATCAGAGCACCAGGTGGGACATCGCCTGGGTGTCCACGGGGCGTGAAGATACCCAGTGCGATGTCCTCCCGAATGCAGGCCCTAGAATCCCAGCTCTGAAGGGGTCCGTATTAGGAGGGGGCCTTTGGAAGGTGATTAGGAAGGGGGTTAGGCCCTTACAAAAGAGACGCCCCCACCACCATCATGATCATTACCCCCTTTATGGTTAGGGCACTGGAAACATAACACTTTAAGCAAAAACAGCAAGAGGTGGGTGGGCGCACTGCACCCACATTTGTCCTGTTTCCCTTCTCTCTTTCCTCTCGGGTTCCCCATTACGCATGGCCTCGGATGGCTATCAACTTAATAAAAACAAAACAAAACAAAATCTGGGTATGTTAAAGTAGCCATAACACAACGCAGTTCAAAATACTCAAGAAAAGCTGAGGCCTTTGGTGGTGCGTAGAGCGAGTGATCGCTGCCTGGGTTACAACAGGGAGAGGCAGGAGGGCTGGACCTGGCTTCCACCTGGTGCCAACTCACAGTGTGGCCTTATTTCATGCCTCCCACTGTAAGGAGGGGAGAGCCATTCAGGTAGGCGGGCGTCCCTGCCATCTGCTTTTCCAGTTTCCAAAGCCTTGAATCCTATCCTCAACTGTCAGTGTGAGATAACAGTTCTCTCGCTTTTCCTCTGAGCGTCTGACCCAGATTCTTGCCCATTTGGTACCCATGTGATGCGGTGAGAGAAGGGCCATTCAGGGGGGACTGTCCAAGGTCCCATCTCCATCCACCCCTGTAGGCTCTGAGACCTACGATCTCAGTGGACCACCAGAAGGCCAATTTCTTGAACTATATTCATTTATTTCCTTACATAATTACTTTCCTTGGATTGCATTTAAAGAATTGTGCCCTTGGCTTTAATTAAACATCCTTGAAACAGTCACACAAAGTTCACTGCTACATTTGCAGATGAACTATTGTTGCAGACGCCATCCTGTCCTACTCTGGAAAAGCCATTTCCTAGTATGTTTTGTGGAGTACAAGTCTGCAGGATATTAATAAAAATTTCATAATGGGAAAAGGTTAGAAAGTTTGGAAAGAAACAGATGTCTTTCCTGAAGGTTGTCTAAGAGGCTTCACCAACAAAAAACTCCCATGGATCTCTAGAAGGAGATAAACTGTGCAGCATGCCCTGCTCCCTCTCGTCGCCCATACGATCCTGTTCCGGGCTGTGTCTCCTGGGGTCAGTGTTCCACGTGCCCAGCACAAGAGGCTTGGGATGGTCCTGCTCAGTCAGCTGGGCGCTGGGGCTGGGTGACAGGTGGATGCACGAGGAGCACTATGCACATGACTAAGGGGGGCTCATGGGTGGCTCATCAGTGCTTGGTGGTCTTTGGTACTTGGGGTCCCAGGAAGCTGTGCAGCATCCTGACTACATTGGACATTAACGTCTGCTGTTCACAATGGTGGGGTCCAAGTTCAAATACATTGCTCAGTACCCTCTGGAAAGCAAGTCATGAAGACAAAATATTTTTTAAAAAATTAGTTTTGGGAAAAGGGTACAGAGATAAGTTTGTTATATTAGTATTTCATGGTAGTGACAAGGGGATGCCAAGACCTTCCTCCCCTACAGAAAGGATTTCCCTCTTTCACCTCCAAACATATGCACCCCATCGATCCCTGAACTTCAGTCTCTGAAGCTCCAAGAATGCTCAGCAGGGAGAGCTTGCTACTCCCCTGCAGTGAGCAGATGGACCACTGAAGGTGTGTGTGCAGATGGCATGCCCTGCAATTGATGCAAAGTTAATTATTTTGAGGCTAATGATTTCATTTTAAAGTGGGAATTGAAGTATGTTTTGCTCAAGCTTCCAAAGTGGGGAGGAAGACAGGAGGAAGATGGCAGATCAATGGGTATGATTGTCTGATGGTCTATGTCCAGCCCATCCTAAGACTACACCTTTAGCCAGGAGGGACAGTAAGATAATCAGTATCACAAGAGAACCAAATGGCAGGCTGGAGTCAGCCTGGGAGGCTTTCAGATATGCAGATGTCCATGTGGTGGGATTTAAGGAAATGCTTAGCAAGTTCTCCAGGCCTAAGTAGTTACCAGACTACCTATAATTTCACCATTAGAGCTAAATCCCTTTGATTCATTCTTCCTTCCTTCCTTCCTTCCTTCCTTCCTTCCTTCCTTCCTTCCTTCCTTCCTTCCTTCCTTCCTTCCTTTCTTTCTTTTTTCCTTTCTATATTTTTTTTCTGTTTCTGGGAGTTCTTTTATTTATTTATTTTTTTTATTTCAGCATATTATGGGGGTGCAAATGTTAAGGTTATGTGTATTGCCCTTGCCCCCCTCTGATTCTTGAAGATTCTTCTGTATTCAAGAGCCCTTGGGAATGAGAAACCCCAGGGCAGGCCACCCCTGCTATCAGCTAGCACCGTAGCTCAGGAGTGGACTGAGGGAAAACATGCCTGGGGCCCTGGTGTGTGCACCTTGAGACTAAAGAGGTTGGGGTGGCTATTTAAGAAAACTCTCGAGGACCAGGGTACCTACTGAGGTACATACATGCCTCCTCTCTGATCATTTGGAGGGGTTGAGAGAGGAGGCATCATGCGTGGCACTTTGTGTCATGGCCTGAGCCCTGCCCCACCAGCCCAGGGGCAGGAAAAGACAGAGAGATGAACTGTGCAGAGCCCTCTCTGCAGGCCTTGTCCCAGGAGGAGGTTTAGTCTGTAACTAAAAGGGGGAATGTGAGTAGGTCCCTGAACAGGTGACTATAGGCAGGTGAGATGGGTAGACTACATGATTCTGTCTGAAGGAAGCAGCACTGGAGTGGCCGGGGCATTAGTGAGGGCTTTGCAGAGGGACAGAACCAACAGGTGACACATATATATGCATATCTGATATGCAAACATATGTGTGTATCATATATACATGCATATATGTGAACAGAGTTATGAGAATTGGCTCACATAATTATGGAGGCTGAGGAATCCTACCATCTGCTGTCTGCAAGCTGGGGAACAGGAAAGCTGGTTCCATCTGAGTCCAGAGGCCTGAGAACCAGACCAGGGAAGCTGCTGGTGCAAGTCTCATTCCAGTTCGGAAGGCCTGAGAACTGGGAGGGCGGTGGATGCTGCTGGTGTGAGCCCTGAGGTCTGGGGCCCAGAGCCCAGCAGTGCCAGTGTGTCAGGGCTGTCCTAGCTCAAGGAGCAAGCAGGTTTGCCCTTCCCCTGCCTTTCATTCAGTGGGACCCTCAGGGGTTCCGGGGATGGGCAGCTGCAGCCTCCAGATCCCCACATGCGGCAACTCCACCGAATCTGACCTTCATGGAGCAAATTTGTTCTGTAAAATTTGGATTCAGTCAAAAGGCCACACTCGAGGATCCAGAAGGCCACATGTGGCCCCATGTGGCTCAAGGGATTGGATCTTCCTTGCTCAGTCTACTGATTCAAATGCTAATCTCTTTTGGAAAGACCCTCACGGACACACCAAGCAATGTTCCACCAGCTATCTGGGCATCCCATAGCCCAGTCAAGCTGACAAGTAACATTAACCTGACATCCAGGCAGGGAGAACTTCCTGGAGTCCTGTCTCGGACCCAGTGATGCCCTGAGTGGGAAGCAGACACGGGCCTCTCCTAGCACAGTGACTGTGCTCTGTCTGCAGAGGAGAGGACCGTGGGACACAGAGGGAGAAGCCGAGGGAGCAGCCAGTGGGTGGTAACTGTCGGCAGCTGGCCCCTGGCAGTGACTCTGGTTGGGAGAGAAGCCGCTGTGGAGCTGAAGGGGTGCGCGGAGGTGGCAGGTACTTGGGTCTGCCCTGCCATGGCTGGCTGAGGGGCAGCTGCTGCCCAGGGGGGCATTTAGCAGGGCAGTGAAGGAGACCTCCCTTTCCTCATTTCCTTGGAGGCTCTTTCTGGGCAGAACAAATGTATGCATGGACGGGGATGGAGATTTTCAAACCTGGTGAAGCTGGGTATTCACAGAGCCGGCTTTGCCTGGATCTCCGTAGGCCCTAGTAACAGCGAGGGCCTCCTGAGGCTGCTGGGGGCTGGGCTAAGCCATTATCAAAGGAACAGGGGTCCGGGGCTGGGGCGCCTGAGCCACGTGTTGATTGGGGCTTATTCATAGTGGGAGCCGCGGCATGGGCGGGAACCCCAGCACCCCAGGGACCATAGGACGTCACTGACAGCAGGTGCACAGCCACTGCTCGCAAAGCAGACGGGTCACGGAGCGGCAGAAAGGGCCTGACAGGGGCGCAAGGCGAGGAAGGGCACCAACACACACTCCCTCCGTCTTTGCCGTTCTGTCTGGGCTATGCCCGAAGCAGCTGACGTCGGCTTTTCATCATCCAGAGGGTGAGCCGAGTGACCCTACACAACCCAGGGATCCTGAAATATTCAGAAGCCCTAATGTTTGTGTGAGGAGAAAGCAGAGCCTCTTTCCGATGGGAGGTTCAATTATTCAGCAAGGCTGGGCTCCCTGGTGTCTGGGACGGCAAGAGCACCGGCCGAATTCCCCTCCAGCTGACGGGAGGCAGGGATCCTGCCGGACAGAGGCGCCCAGCCTGCCACCTGCTCTGCTCTGGGGGTGACATGGAGCTCCTTCCCAGGGTACCGGGTGCTTTCCCCCAACAAGACTCACAGGGAAAGTGCGACAATAGCCTATTTCTCCTAACAGAACGTACTTGTGATTTGTTCTAGGCTGTGGTTTGAGGTAGGTACCTGTTGCCAGTGCCCCTTTCAGCCGCTGCCCTGGGCTGGCACCTGGGCTGTGAGTGTGAGGGGGCCTTCGCTCTGGCAGAGCACACGCAGGCAAGCGTGAACACAGGCGTGCACTGGCTGGATCTTCCTCTTTCTCTGGGAAGTCGTTTTCAGCAGCACCGACTGGGGAGACAGATAGGTCATTATTCCAAGAGTCCCGTGGGGATGGCTGTCACACAGTGTCATCCTGGCTGCCCGCGGAATACAGCGCGGTGCAGAGCACACCGTGTAGCAGAGCAACAGCGGGAGCAGCGGAGAACCTGCTGCATTGTACGCGGCTCCTGAGGGAAGGGCTGCTGCGAGGATGCGCTCCAGAAGTCACTGTGGTTGAAGTGTGCTTTGGTCCCTCCATGTCTTCGATGAGCATTTGTCCTACTATGTGCCAGGCATGTAAGGGGAGATATAAATGTCTGCAGTGGATGAAGGAAGCAGCTGCATCAGTTGTTCCAAAATCGCATGGAAAGTGCTAGATAAGAATTGTTTTGTTCATTCATTCATTCACCCCTAACCACCACTAAGGATGAACCTGTAGTAGGAGCTGGAGACTGCTTACTAGTAGGACAGCAGGGGTGGGCAGACAGATTCCATTCCAACCGCCGAGGTCAAGTTCGTCTTGGGCGGCTGTGTGGTTTGTGTTTATTCCTCCGGGTGCTGCTGCATCCTTTCTGGGAGAATCGCTCCATCTCCGGAAGTGTGAAGACTGCTGTGTCTCAGGGTCACCCAGAGGGCATGTGCACATCTGAGGGATGTCTGTGTCCGTGCTGGGCGTGCAGGCCCAGGCCTGGGAGGAGATGGGTGCAACTGTGCTCTGCAACTCGGCCTGATTCGGTCCGAGTGAAGGCAGGAGGAAGGCAAGATCATGGGAAATCACACTTTGCAGAGTTATTTAGTCAGAAAGTTCCAGTCCCGGTTCCTGGTGCCTTTCTGAGCCCGGGACCTGAGGACGTGTGATTAGATGGAGTAGATATGCTCCAGGTCGGTTTCCGGTGGGGACGGCATTTGCTAAGTATTGAGGAGAACCATCTTTCACAGAGAGGACTTGGCCTTACCACACACAGAGCCACACTAAGCACTGAGACGGCCCTGGGGCCTCCCCGGGGTCCTGCATCTCCAAACAGCGAGGGGCAAACAGGGAGAGAACGTGCTGGGTCCGTCACGGCAGAGCCGAAGCTCTGCCCAGCAAACATGAAGGCTGCTCAGCCACGCTAGCCAGAGAGGAAATGCAAGTTATAAATCTGTAAATTGTTTGCTCATCTAATTGGTAGAAACATACAAGAAAACGTGCTGCTGAGGATGTGGGGAAATGGGTGTTTCCGTCCCTTGCTGCTGGTGGGCTGTAAATTGGTGCAAACTTTCTGGAGGGTAATTTGGCAATTTGTGTGTGAACAGTCTTGAAATGTTCAGACACTCTGAGCCAATAATTTTAGTGTTAGGACTTTATCTCAGGCGATAACCAAATTTATGCACAAGATTTATGTTTAAGAATATTCATCTCAACTGTTAGTTTAATATAAAAAATATTAGAAGCTACCTAAGATCTTACATAGGAGGTTGGTTAAATAATTGATGACACAACTAAAGAATGGAAAACAGTTTATGCATTACAAATTATTTCCTCAAAGAATATTTAATGATGGGATGAAATAGCGAAAAAGCAGGGCACAAAATGCTAGACGGAGTATTTCAGTTTTGTTAAAGTCGGATAATGCAAGTACAGAAAAAGTACAATAACAGCCGGGATATGATTATGGGGCTGTTTTCCCCTTCGTATATTTTTCTGTATTTGGTGTTTACAATAATGAATCACATCTCCTTTTTGGGCCTCAGCTTACTGTTTTGTAAGATGGCACTCTCCACGCTGACATTACATGATGTTGGGCAGATCAGCCACAGCAGCTGCAAAGCACCCTGCGCAGTGACCAGCGATTGTAATACCCAGTGATGGTTTATGGCATCATTACCTGCAGCTGCCAAAGAGACACACCCAGCCCAGACACTGATCCATAACAATGACTAAAGTTGTTACCCCACCCCGCTTTTTATCAAGAGAACAAAAGGATTAATTGGAAAAAATCTAAGTTTTCTTAACTGCAGCTGTAATGTTTACCTTATGTTCTTCCCCACGAGGACGGACCAGCTTTTAGCTTTTCACGTCCAGCGCAACAATCTCCATTCTTGAATGAGGAAGCTCAGTTTAGAGCTTTCAAAATCCAGGTTCTATTGATCACCACTCCACTTACCTCAGATTATTCTGTTGTGATGATGCAAGCCGTGCGTTGACTAATGACAGAGACTTCTAGTCCCCGCGGTTGTAATCGCTGGAGCTCTGTTGCTGTCAGTGACATTGACATGGTGCTTCTCCCTTATGTTCTCTGCAAAGCGCCTGTTGCTTCCTCTGACAGATTCCGTTTTCCAGCTCTGTTCTTTTTTCTCTTTCTCAGGTCTTTCTGTTTCTGTCTTCTCTGGTGCCCAGAGAGGATGAGATTTATATTCTGAAACTTTAGGTGAGAAAAACAACTTCCAGTTGGAGTGAGAATTTAAAAAGACGTACCCTGTGTGAAAATTTAAAAAATGGGTGAAATGTGTGTCCTTGGAGACGCTGTTAATTACCTCCTCTGGCTGACCCAGCCTCGAGTTTTATTAGTTAACTAATTCGCACCTGTCAGCTAAGAAGGCCCAGCTAATGGGATCATTTTGGAGCTCTGAACGGGTGCCCAGAACAGGTGGCGAGGCTGGGTAGCTGGCACCGCGTCCTTCTCATGTACAAGTATGAGGGCGTCTTCTTTTCCAAATGAGCATTTCCAGCCCATCCAACTCACTGAGAGGAAAAAACACCTTCACCTGCCAAAGTGATTAGAAGAAAGTGGAGCCCACAGAAGATGAGGGCTACGGTGGGAAGCATTTTATTATTTAGCAGCACGTGAGTATGAGCTGCTGATTCTAGAAGACATGCAGTCCTACAACAGTGCCTACAACAGTTTTCCGGCGGAACGGCTTGCCTGGGGTCTGCTGCTGATGCCCAAAGATGAGAAGCCTTGGTTGGACGGAACACCCTACTCACCCCACCTTGGGAAAGAAACAACAGGAGGTGGGAGGGATCCCGAGCATCATGGTTGAAGTTGCACAATCCTGATGCCTAAGTCCTGGATTTAGACAGTTGGGCGCTATAAACTGTGGGTTTATGCAGATGAGGAATCTTCCTATTCCAGGCAGCTCTGGTCAGGGAAGCTTAAGCTCCAAGTTAACATTCTAGACTCCAGTTTTGCACCTTGTGGGGGTAAGTGAGGTGCCTCTCTGACCCTGCTTTTCCTCTCTAACATGGAGACCACACCCCCAGCTTCCTGCCACCCGGGGAGGCTGTGAAGGCTCTGGAAGCCAATGGGAATAGAAAACTATTTGGAAACCAGCAGTGCCCGCAGTGGCATTACCACCCTGACATCTGCTTCTGCTCTTCTTAATTCATTGGAGGGAAAACCTCCAGCCTGTCTCCAATGCCATCTGCTCAGGAGGTGTTCACTTGTAACAGGATTACAGAGGTTTTATCTTTATAAATGATGTGTATTTTCTTCTGTTTACCAAATAACTTATTCTCAATGTAGGGATTTTAGGAAATACTGAAAACATAAAAAGGAAAAAAATTTTACCCAAAATCCCATTGCATGGAGGTGGCTACTTTTAGTGTGTTTTGTGAGTTTGCCCTTTTTGCTAGCTGGTGTGCAAGGTAGGACACACCCCGCCGGACCTCTCCTGGGGGAAGGTGCCCACTTGCTTCAGGACTCACACATTTGCGATGCCCAGGTCCCTGAGTCCTCCCGCATCTCCGACGCTGGCTTGTTTCCCCAGGTACAGAGTGAAGTGGAGTTGAGTCCATGGGTGCTCTAAGCCCGCAGGACAACTGCCTGCCCTTGTGAAATGTTACTAAATACCAGGACCTCGGACTGGGAGTGACTGGCTGAAGGAGGTGGTGTCAGGAGAATGGCGCTGACATTGCAAACACACCTGGCTACTCCAGCCCTGGTCATGGCTTTAGTAACTTCACAGCTGATCCCTGAGATGGAGCATCAGGATATGAAATGCTAATTGAGTGGAAAAGCTTCTCCTGACCCCCGCCATGCTCTGAAAACTTTCAGGCCACGGAGGCCTCCTGGCGCCGTCCGGAGTTGTGTTCTGGGGGCGACATAGGCAGCGTCTTCTGTCCACCTCTGCCCCGTCTCATCCTTCCCTTCTTGAGAGGTGTGATTGCCACGAAAAACACTTTTTCCTTTTTAAGTAGAATGTGGCTGCTGAGTCCGAGCCCTGGAGTGAGCTGTTGCCCCCACAAGGCTGTGCTGCAGCTGCGGAGCTCCGTCTCTGGGCTGTCGCAGAGGTGCTGACTCCGCAGGACTGCCGCGTGCCGGTTCCTGCGGGAACTTTGCGGCATTTCCCCAGGATGGGTGTAATTCCTTTCTTGTGGCCCAGAAGAAAGATCCTCTGTGAGGTTCTCAATTTCCAACCCGCCCCACCATTCTCTGTGGCTTTTTTTTTTTTTTTAAATTCTCTTTCTTCCTCTTCCCATTCCCAAGAGAAGTTCTGAGAATCAGGTCCAAAAATAAGATTTTTGGAGAAAACTTGTGTACTATACCTGTCCTGAAAATAGACAAACTGTCATTAAACAGGTGAGGAAGCAGAGCCTGGCATTGGGCATCTGCCCAGTCTTGGCATTGCTGGTAGAACCGTCTCCCCAGCCCTGGGTAGCACCCTGTCACATGGGGCTCCTCCGCTCTGCTGAAGGCCAGGCCCACACCACCTTTTGAAAATAAAAGGCTGAGCATTGAGACCATCGCCGCTGAGAGAGCAGGAAGCTAATGCAGCAGCGTTCCCTGGACCCTGCCTCACAAAGGGGACCTTGCCGTGTAATGACACAGACAGCATCTGTTGAGCTCTTACTGCTTGCCAGAGATGTGTCAGTGTGTGAGCGTGCACGTGTTCACTCATGTCACCCTTCCAGCCACGCTGTGAGGCAGGGCTGGCTGATAGGCCCATTTTACTAAAATGGAAACGGAGGAGGTTCAGAGTGGGTAAGTGACAAGCAAAAGGCCACGTGTTTACACTAATATATATTATGTAATAGATAACTTATGTATACTATATGTAATGCTGTATTATACATATTGCATGTATTGCATATTTTATGTATTATGTGTTTCTTATAATCCTTACAACAACCTTGTAAGGTGCCATTGTTACTCTTATTTTGTGAATAAGGAAATAGAGGCTCCAACAGCCTGAGAAACCGATATGGTGTCACTGAGTGAGAAGTCATTGAACAGGAACTTGAAACCAAGTAACCCCCCCTTTTTAATTGGTCTTCCCTTGCTCCATATTGTAGTGAAGTGACTTAAGTCACTGTCCTCAAGCTGGGCACCAAAGCAGGTGACAAAACACTGATGCTGTACCAGAAATCACCAGAGGGCGGCATCCCACAGGCATAATGTAGAGGGCTGGGGAATTGGGGGGTACACCCCCTGGCTGAATAATCCCCTGGAAGACAGAACCACCTTCAGGTCCCTCTGGAAGCTCATCCTGAGCCCCAGGTGCCTTCTGGGAAAGCAGAGATGAAGACTCCTCTGCAAATCGTTTAAGTTAACAGGAAGGGGAACCTTTTTTCCTGAGCACTGTCTGGTCGCTGAAAAAGTCCTAGGAGAGGAAAGGCCTTTAACTCTCCCTCGCAGAGACAAAGGCTACCATGTTTTCCAGTGCGGTTATGCATAGTTTGAACCATAAAGAATACTGGCTTTTAGAAAACAGAAAATGGTATAAATTGGGATGAATATAAATACACAAGCTTTGTTAACCAAAAAAGAGATGCATAAATAGAATGTTTTTGTATCATAAACTTGGATTTAAGAGAAAGGTTGATAAGGGAACGATTTTGTTTAAATGAAGAGGAAGCTTCAAGCAATAGCTAGCAGCTGGTAATCCCCAATTTGTGGGCTAATGTTGAAGCAAGTTAATAAAGTGACCTCAGGGAAAGATCAAAATGCTGTTTTACAGAATTCTGGAGCTAAAAGGGACCTGGGAGAGCACCTCGTCCAAGGATCTCATTATGAAAGTGCAGAAATTGCGGCCCAGAGAGGAGGGGCGACCTCCCCACTGTCACAGAGACACAGTTGCTATGCACAAAACCCACTTCAACTTTATTATTTTAAATAGCTTTGTGGACACGTGGACAAGAAAAGGTGAAGAACATTTGTTTTTCTAGTCTTTGGCCATTTCTTCTTAATTTTATTTGCCTTCTAAACCCCGTTTTCTCCCTATTCGAACACCTTTATTCTTTTGATTAGTTGTGAACAGGTCTCATGAAAGAAAAGAATAAAGTCAGGGACTTCAAACATTATTTTATTTATTTTTTAAAACAATCTATGTACATGATACAAAACCAAAAAGTTATAATAGAAGGTATAGATTTGGAATCCATCCGGATCTCAGTCCCGGCCCCCGCCACGAAGCTCCCCTTCCTGGAGGGGCTCGCGCACGGCCACCGGGTCCCTTGTACCCTGCAGAGTCGCCCATGCGTGTACAAGCACACACCTAAATATGCACTTCTCTTTTTATTCCTGTTTTTGCACAGCTGTTAACACACTCTTCATGGTGTGCTTCCTCTTGCTTTTATTACTTGGCAGCATACCTTGGGGGCTGCTGACACATCAGGTCCCGCTGAGTCGCTTCTTCCCTCTTAGACGCTGCACGCATGGTCTCGCACCGTCTGGAAGTACTGTAACTTATTTAACGCATTTGGGTCATGTCCTCTTTTTTGCTATTTCAAACAATGCTGTGATAAATATCTTTGTACATACATCATTTCACCCATGTGGGAATACAACCGCAGTGTAATTCCTAGAGTTGAAATTACGGGGACAAAGGGGATGTGTCTTGAATTCCGTTGATGCTGCCAGCTTTCTACGCCACTAGCAAAGAGTAGGTGCCTGTCTCCTCTCGCCGCCAACACGCAGGAGCATTGGGCTTATTCTTTTCACTTTCAGGAAGATGAAAAATATCTGATTGTATTTTCCATGTGCATTCAGAGTCTGAGTGAGCATCCTTTGATATGTTTGAGAATTTTCACAGAAATTAATGTTTTCTTTCTTTTGTCATTCTCCTACTGGTTACTGGTATTTTCTCTTGTTAATTTATAAGAAATCTGTATATACCATGGAGATTAGTTGTTTATCTGTCTTGTTAGTTGCAAATATTACCTACTTTTTGTTACTTGTCTTCTGATCTTGTTTATTGTGACCACACAGAAGTTTTTTTTATTGTTGTGGTCAAATGTATGGATTTTTCTCTTTGTGTTTGGATTTTGTGTCATATTTAGACTTTCCCCATTGAAAACTATAAAACAAATCTCCTTATAGTATACTTCGAGTACTTCTAATTTTTCCATTATTGTATTTAAATTTTTGATTGAAAAGTTATTTTATGTAAAATGTGAACTAAGAAATGCAGCTTTATCTTCTCAGATGGCTACCCAGCAGTCCCCACATTATTTACAAATAATCCATGTCTGCTCCACTGATTGGAAATGCTGCTTCTTACATGAATTCTTCTACTTCTGCCCTTTGTACTGGAAGCTGAAAATCGGTCTATTTAGTCAAGAAACAGTATAACATTATTTTAATTCATATAGCTTACAATATATTTTAATAGTTGGTGGGGCGCTACTTTCAAAAACTATTCTTCACTCTTCTCTTCTTGCTTATTTACTTTTTATTATGAAGAATAGAATCAGTTTGTCTGTTTGCCCTTCTCCCTCTAAAAATACTGTGGATGGCATTTTTTTTTTCCTAGACAGAGTCTTGCTCTGCACCTGGGCTAGAGTGCCATGGCGTCAGCCTAGCTCACTGCAACCTCAAACTCCTGGGCGCAAGTGATCCTCCTGCCTCAGCCTCCCAAGTAGCTGGGATCACTGGTGCGCATCACCATGCCAGGCTAATTTTTCTATTTTTAGTAGAGACGGAGTCTCGCTCTTGCTTGGGCTGGTCATGAACTCTGAGCTCAAGCAATCCTCCCACCTCAGCCTTCCAGAGTGTTAGTATTACAGGCGTGAGCCAGCGCTCACGGACTGTATTGTTTTTAGATTGATTTAGGGAGAATGGATATCTTCATGATGCCATGTATTTCTGTTCAAGAATATGGCGTTCATTTTATTCATTAAATTACATTTTATGTTCCTCAATTGCATTGTAAAGTTTTGATCACATAGATGTTACATATTTTAAATGTATTTTTCTAGACATTTTCCCTTATTGTTACTTTTATTTCATAAATTTCCAACCATTTTTTAATTTATATAAAACTTATTTAGCTTGATATATTAATTATATACCTAGCCATCATTATTAATTTTCTTATTTGTACTTTTTGTAACTTTATTCTCTTATGTTTTCCAAGTATACAATAATAATTGTGTGTAGATAATAGCTGTACTTCCTTTCCCCCGAAATTTGTACCTCTTTTTTCTTCCATGTAATTATATGAGCCCGTGTCTCCAAAACAATATTCAATACAAATTATTAGAGTAGATATACTTATTTTGTTTCTGACTTAAGCAGGAATGCTTGCTGTATTTGTACATTAAGCCCCAGCTAGTCTTTGTGGAGACTTCTGCTATACTGATACCCACAAATACATATATGAGTCTTATACTTTTTATTAAATACCTTATTTATTCCTGTCTCATTAAACATTTTTGTTTAGAATTGATGGTTGGAGGTTGGGGAGATGTTGGTCAGAGGATATAAAGTTTCAATTAGCTAGGAGGAATGAGTTCAAGAGATCTCTTGTAGAACACAGTGACTCCTGTCAATAACAATGTATTGTGTGCTTGAAACTCACTAGGAGAGTAGATTGTAAGATAAGTGTGTGAGGTAATGCATATGCTAATTAGCTCAATTTAGCCGGTCCACAATGTATACGTATTTCAGAACATCATATATTTGAAGTCATCTTCTCCTTTTGTTTCTTATTTTGAATAATTGTGTTTGTCTCTTTTACTTGAGTTAGCAGTTTATTAAGTCCAATGTTTGCTTTTATCAAAGAACCATATAATTTATGAATTAGTTCTTCCATTTTTAGTCTCCTGAGTTATTAATTTTTGGTTTTATTTTGGTTTACTTTAGGTATATTTGGTAGTTATTTCTAACTAATTTATATTGTTTAATTCATTCTTTTTTGATTATTAATAAAAATATTTAACACACTCTTGTTTATTAAGACATTCTTTTTTTTTTTTTTTTTTGAGACAGAGTCTCACTCTGTCGCCCTGGGTACAGTGCAGTGGCATCATCACAGCTCACTGCAGTGCAGCCTCCAACTCCTGGGCTCAAGTGATCCTCCTTCTTCAGCCTCTCAAGTAGCTGGGACCACAGGTGTGTGCCACCATGCCCAGCTAATTTTTCTATTTTCAGAACAGATGGGGTCTGAGCTCAAGCAATCCTCCTGCCTCGGCCCCCCAGATTGCTAGGATTACAGGGGTGATTCACCGCACCTGGCCCTATTAATGCATTCTTAAGGAATTTTCCTCAGAGCACTGCTTTAGTTGTATCAAATAGTTTCTGCTATGTAGTGCTTTCATAGCTAAGGACTATTGATGCCAAACTGACACTTGTCCCTATAATGCTCAGGTCAGTATAAAGATTTCAAAGATTTTGAGTAGAGGAATAAAGATTTAGACTTATAAACTTATTTGAAAGGATTTTCTACTCTATTATTTGGGAGAATAAAACTAGGCCATATTAATATAAATTTGATAAGTGTTAAAAGTTAAAAATACTGAGTTGCATTTATCATTTGATTTTCTTAAAACACTTTTTCTGAACTCTCTTTTGAATTAATGTTTATGTTTAAAAGACTTGACATGCTTTTTTCACTAAGTAATTCTTAAAAAAGAAAAAAGAAGAAAAGAAAATCATTATCATCTTTGGTCTCCAAAAGTTCTTTCAAGTAACCACTTTAAGAGGAGCTTACTATTTTAAAATTTATTAGGAAGAAACCGTAATTTACTTTGTAGCAGTGTCCTTCAGTCAGGATGACGTCACCTGAAAGGCCGGAGACGATCTGGCAAACTTAGTTAAATAAATTAACAAGAACTGATGATGCGTTGTTCACGTGTAACATTATTCGAGCTCAAATACATTTATTGAAAATTATTATGAATCCAGCACTGTGCTAATGAATTTAGCCTCCTTAGCTAATATAATAATCCCCCTAACAGTGTTTTAAGATATGCTCTGATGTATCTTTTAAAATTACAGAAGTTGAAGCTCAGAGCAGCTCTGGGAGGAAAGAACACGTGTGAGCAGGTCTGTTCTCTCTAGATGCGGCTTTTACCAGATTAAAAAGAACACACTGAATATCGGTGTACTAGCTGTATCTTTCTTCTATCCTCTTATGCAATGAAAATGGAAATGATGTTGGATGGACAGAACTGTCCTTCTTCCTAGAAGCATTTACTGAGCACTACTTTATATAAGATCCTCCTAAACAAAGATTTCCCGGTGGGAGAGAGTCCCTCTCTGCCTCCCTGTTGTGTCTGCTCATGTGGCTAGGGGCAGGACGCAGGGCTTGGAATGTCAGAGCATGCCAGGGATCAGAGGAGGAGGTCACTTAAGGAGAAGGATGCAGCCCCGGGATTCTGGAAGATGCTCTAAAGATTGAAGATGCAGTTGGAAGCTGTGAAAGGCAGGAAGATTACAGGCAGGAAGGGAGGTTCTGAATACTGTGGATATCATACACAAATAGAGAGGGTTTTGTTCTATTATGCTTTATATTAGTGTTCTAATATAGAAAGTTAGTGAACTTAATGGAAACAGCAGTGAGAAGAAAAAGGAGAGGAAAATGAAAAGAAAAGGAAGGTAGTTTCCAGAAGCTACAAATAATTACAATTTGGGAGGTATGAGATACTGTGATCTCACCCATTCCATTCCATGATCTTTATTGCAGAATTGGACTCAACTAGTCCAATAAGATGAGAGAACACTGCTAAGGACTAAATTGTGTCTCTCCATGCCCCGAAATTCATACTTGAAACACTAATCCTCAATGTATTTGGAAATAGAGCCTTTATGGCTTATATTAAAAAGTCCCAAAATAACAAATGTTGGCATGGAT